>VZRN01004313.1:481394-499059 GCA_013397935.1 Dasyornis broadbenti
AAAAAAAAAAAAAAATCTACATTCCTTACTTGTTTAAACTTCATAACTCCAAACCTGCCAAGCCACAAACACAACAGCAGAAGCAAGTTATTTCCTGAATATTCATAGATACCAGTAAGTTATACATTCCAGACTGTACACATTGAAACAAATACATTTGGTTAAATATCTATACCAGTGAGCATCTGGACACACCCCTGGCAGAAGATAATCGGCCTAACGCTGCAGAGGTCAGGGTGACCACACAAAGCCACACCTGTAAGGATCCTGTTGTTGTGGGTGGCTGGTATTTAAAGCAAACCTGGTGGGATCACAAATCAGTGCCTACTCTGTGAATTAAAGCAATGGCATTCTGGAATCCCAAAAACGGTGAGCATTTTTCAATCTTCCTCCAGGAACTCTTCTTGAAATTTATCATCTGGCATCTGACAGCTCTACATCGCTGTCTAAACTGGGTCAAGGCAAAGCTTGCAGCACATTTATCCAGGCAGGAGGAGAGGATGCAGGTAAGTAGGTTATGAGACTCAGCACAAGGAGATAAAGAGCCCTCAGCTCCAGAAGGTGATCTCAGAAGCAGTTTGCATAACCAGGGCACTCACTGCAGCCAGCGTGGCATGGATCTGGAAACACGGCTCTGGCCACACCTTCTCACAGGTGACATTTTATTCAGTGAAGAAGGGCACCTTTCAGCTTTACTTGAAGGTATCCACTGATCTTGACTCTTCAAATACCTCAGTCTTTCCAGAGTACACCCAAGTGCCCAAACTCAACATAGAGTCACAGCACAACCTGACATAAAACCCACTGCTCTGCACTGTGAAACAAGACATGAACTTTTACTGCAGCCAACTTGATCTGAATGCAGCAAAACAAATTCAAACCCTTCTTTAACCTCACAGCTCCTCAACACAACTACACAACTGTCTCAGCTACCAGTGAAAAAGGTCCATTGCCACAATTCCTGAAACACCTCCTGACTTCTGATAAAATAACTACAGGCTACAGCTGTGCATGCTGCTGACTGCTGCATCTGCTCCTGCTAGGCCCAGGACCAACAAGCCCTCACAGGTGAGGGAAAAGGATGATGACATAGAAGTAACCCAACAAGCCTTCATAAATCAAGCTATCAGCTGAATATTTAGATTCAGACACACAGGCCATGTAAATTATGAAATGTATTTATTAGTCAGCACAGAAATACATTGCAGTTGCATAACTCTTACCCAAAATAGTACAAGCCATTTTTACCCGTTAACATCTACTAGAGCACCAATTTAATTACGATACATTTCAAACTTCCATTACAGGTCATTAACGGGATCACCTGCAACACTTCAAAGAGTTAACAAGTCACTGTTTCCGGAATGGCTCACATCATTAATGAACTAAACCCACTGTAGTGCTCCCAAGAGTCATTGTTAAAAGCATAAGTCAGTCTTGCACAGCTTCAGCTTCTCACTCAGTGTGTTCAACTAGAAAAAAGGTAAGAGATCACAGGTTTGTACAGAGTTAAGAAAAAAAACCTAAGTCTATACAATCTCTAGAAAGAATTACTCCTGCTAAAATCATATCTGATCACTCCTACAAATACAGTAGCAATAATACTTTAAAAAACAAATCTTTAAATGGGAATAAAACTCCTTGTGCTTCTGCCAAGGCCATGCAACCAGTTGCTTGGCATAGAAATTATCATCACAGTATCTGTCTGAAGCTGTCCCATGAGGCACTTGTGAGCTCCAGAACTAGGACTTTTTCTGTACATTCACAGGACAAAGCCCCCAAAAGATGCTGCTCATGTTCAGTCACTGGTCAGCAGCTGTTGCAAGCAAAGCTTAATTTTGTTTGGTGCTAAGTGCACCATCCCCTCCTACTGGAATTCAGTTCCCTTTGGCAGGGCTTCCTGTCACCATCCACCTCGAGACAATCAAGTGCAGTAGTGGGGCATGGTAAAAATAGCCAAAACATGGCCAGAGGGAACCTCCACCTTTAGATTGCAACATCCACCCCTTCCTCTCTGAGCCAAACTCTTCCTAAGATCATCTCCAAGAGTTTCACTAGGAGAGTCAATATTTAACTAGCTCTAAAAAAACAAGAAAAGGCATTTATCCAAGGGCAACAAACAAGCAGAATTAGGAATCAGACTGGGTCACTGGAGTGCCACTGCAATGCTTTGTCTCTCAGTGACTCTGCAACTGAAATGGTTGTTTCAGTACAGATGACACTCACAACTCTGCTACTTCCACCCCTTCACTCCTCAGTTCTCATCCACGTCTGGTACCGATCTGGAAATGCAGCGCTCATGACAGTGGTGTACACTGTGTTACTGGCAAGGAAAGAGGAACAGAGTGAGTGAGTGGCATTGCAAAGGCAGGAAAAGGAATTTAGCTAGCCAGCAAAGCAGCAGGACAAATTTTTGTGGAAACATTTTCTGAACAGGTACAGAAGAATTAGGACAAGAGACTGATCAGATTAAAGTCAGTTGGCACTGACTTTCCGTGTTCTTCCCCCCACTCAGCACAACAGGGGAACTGTACTTCCACATCCTTTTCATCACTGTATTAAACAATGGGTACTATGTCACAGCTGAGATGAACCTTTTCCTTTCCCTATTTCCTCACATTGACAAGGCAGAGGAGTGGTGCTGGCATTAACCTTGCGGAAGCCATAGCCAAGCTCTAATGAGAATGACTGATGCAGAGAACACGCTGAGCTCCATGTAAGATTCATTACTCCAAGGCACCTTCACATGACCAGACTGAGCCAAATCAAGTGTAGTTCCCTGGCTGAAGTGGCAGAGCCAAGAGGAAGGGTGTTGTGGAAGTGAAAATAGAGGGCCATGGCCACAGGCCAAAATCTATGCTGGGAAACCACAACACACTCAGACACATAAGGAAGATTCTCAGGAAGTTTGTGGTTTGGTTTCAAGTGGCCTGAGTCACAGCAGGAGGTACAGATCAACATCTCTCCATCTAATACTTACTTGTTTAAGACTGGCTTCACTGACAACACCTGTACAGAAAGTTTGAAGAGTTGTCATTTTGGTAGATAGAGGGAATTAAAATGTTATTTAGAAACAGCAGTAGGATGACATTATGAAAGGACTAACATAAAGCCAAAGAGTTCTGCCCTTGCTTTTTTTAACATCAGACCATTTTACAGAAGTACTTTTAAAAAGCCCTCTGAAGAGCATTCCAATTCCCAAAGCTCCCCATGTCTAACAGCACGTGCCTGTGATTGAAATAAGAAACTGCAGAAAAATTACAGGATTCACCTCCAGCACTTTCCACCTGAACCAGAGGACTGTTACAAAATGCCTATATAGGAGCTCCGACGCATTTTAAACAACCTTCAGTCTTCAACCCCCTCAGAGACAGCTGTGCAGTAAACCTTGTTCCTCACAAAACAACCACAGCCTTTAAATCCCTCACAAAAGAGCACTTGGGCTTTGTCAAAGAGCTTGAAGTGCAAATCACAGTGCAGGTTTTGAGAAGTACCTTAAAGAGTGTATCAAAATTGATGTTGTGCTGTCCAGTAGCATTGAGAGCTTTGATAGCTGGAGTTCTGTGGGAAAGCAACACAGTATCATGAAACACACTTGTCTGTTTCAAAGGCTACAAAGCACCAACACAAACAACTTCCCAGTAAAGGCCTTGAATTGAAATGCTTGCTTTGGTCTAAAATAACCCCAGTTATGTGACTGGATATTGTTGAAGCTCCTGTTACTAGTCCATTGAGGACATACCAAAAAAGAACCTGCCAATCCCTTTTTGCACATAACAGCCTAAAAATCACATGTGAGCATCTTTCTAGTGCCATTCAACACTTCTGCACTATGTCTGCAAGTCATTTAACTTGTACTAAATCTTGATTTATGAGTTACTTGATGGCCTACGCATTATCCTTGCAGTTTCTCACTGCTTACGAGAATCCCTGCCTCATTTCCTTTCCTCTATGAATATTGCTCTACACTTTATCTGTTCCTTTCAAAGTGGCATTACAGGAACTGAAAAAGCTACCTGCTCAAGGAGATAACACCTGCCCATATCTCTAACCTCTTTCAAAAATAACAGTTGTCTCCCCACAGAGCTTCCAACCAAATTACCTGCGATCATCAAAAGGAGGTGGAGTAGTCCAATGATCATAGTTTGTCTCCACACGAAACCACCTGCAACAAGCACATCAGCCAATAAAAGGTGAATCAACAGGTAATTCATCAAGTCCACAAATCAGTATCCCTATACTGCCAAAAAGAAAAAACTCCCTCAAAAGCCAACTCCCTCTGCCTGCTGCAAGCCCAAGGGTCTGATGCTGGTAGATGTAGCAGCCTTGACCATCAACTAGGGAACACAAGAATGGTGTGGCTGACTCCTGATCTCCTGCTGTAACTACTACCAAGAGGTGCCCCAGATCTCTCAAGGAAGTTGTGCCAATAACCCAGTCACTCAGAACAGAATGTGAGAAACAAAAATCAAGTAGTTTTTTCCTACTTACGCTCCACCTAAGGGATCAAGAGGCCAGAGATCTGCTGGCCCTCTTCTGTTCCTTGTTATGACCATGCCCTCTTTGGGTGAGATGCCTCCTACAATATAGTAAACTTCAGCAATGATGGGAATGCCAGCCAGTCTGAGAACAGCTGACTGGAAGTCCTGTGCTTCACTCAGAGTCTAGGGTAAAAACGACATGACAGTGAGGTTAAGCACCAAAACAAGCACTGGGACATCTTCCGAAGAAAACACGTCCAGCTTTTCTGAAAGTGCTAACTGACTCTGAAGTGCTACTTGATAATATTGTTAATACAGCAACATAGCAAAGAGTATAAAACAACCCCTGGCACAGGTATTCACATCTAGGAGTACAGCTGTCTTAACTGGTTAAGACACAAGTCACAGCTAGCTGAAACACTCCCGAGGAAGCGAGTCTTGGCAATTCATCTCCAGGACCTTGGCACTGGAGGTTGCCGTCTGAAAGAACCAGGATTGCTTCGTTACTGACAATACAGGGTCCACACTTAGTTTCTCCTAAGAAATCCATTTACTTAGTCAGGTGGTAACTTTTCTGTGCAACTGATGCTAATTTACTAGATGTTTAAATACAAATGGCACAACTGTGAAATGGAAGAACATCTCAGTGCACTTACATCTCGGACAAGCCAGCTGACAGGGTAATTCCTGTTGAGGAAAGCAGCTATAGCATTTTCCCACCATCTACCGCCATCTGGGGAGAAAAAATAAATTACTAAACGAGTAATTCACATACAGTGAGATAGGGTAGGTGTCTATCAGCACGAAGTATCAACATGTTATGGGAAAAATGCCAACAAAGAGCACAACAGTCAGCTGAAATACAAATAGACAACATAATTGCAACAGCCACACATTCAGCCACAGCACCTGGATTAACACCCCTGCTTTGCAGAAAGCATTTCAGACCTGTCACGACAGAAGTGATATTAATCACCTCATTACTCATCTTACTGAAATATTAAAACAGGAATAATTCCACAGAGATGACAAAACGGCTAAAAAAGGGGTAGTGATGGTGTTTATGTTACTGAGAAAAACAGAAGTTGGGAAAACAGAAGTTCAAAAACCACAAGGCCAAATCTGCTATTATTCATACACTCACACTTTTCAAACCACAAAACAACAAAAAAAAAAAATCCATCTGCTTGTCACTTGATAGACCTTTACCCTGATTTAGTCATCCTGCTTCCCAGCCGTAGTTCAGATGCTCATCTCCCTCAATTTGTAGTTCAGCTGGAATCTGAACTGAAAACAGCTTTCACTTCAGATAAGTCAGCAAGCAGTCAGCAGCAGTCCATGGACAGCACTGCAGCATGTGTGGAGTGAACATAGGACATGGAGAGACACAGGACTTCGGTACACTTTGCACGTAACACTTGCTTTTAAGCTGAACTAAAAGCAATTTGCAACTGTGAATACCAGCCCTGGACGCTCCGGTTTCAAAAGGATTAACTGACCACTCTGGTATCAGAAGCAGTGTGCATGTAAACTATGGAAAGAATTTAGTGAAGCCAAGAAGGCAGCATTAACAAAGCAAACAGGAAGCAAGAAGTGCAAGTGCTACACAGCAGAATCCCTACTCAGACGTAATGGACAGGTGTAACACATACAGTGAATAATGTCTGCATATCTAAAAAGTTCAAGAACATATTGTCCAAAACGAAAAAAATGCTTATGACTACCACAAGGGCAAAATAAACATTTCAGATGTTGGTTCTGAGAATACATTATTGCCAATTCAAACAATCACCTAATAAAGAACAGCTAAATATCAGCTACTTAAAAGGAATGAAAAGGGAAAGAAATGGAAGAGACAACTTCCCAAGCTTTGAGTTGGACATAACTGTCATTATCTTTGAAAATGAAAGCCTGATAAAAATGGCAGTGACATATTCCTGCCTTCCCCACTGCTACAAGTTTTAGTTCTCAACTCCCATCTACTACTGGTCTTGCTCAACTGCGTTCCCAGTGCCTCCATGCATTCCCTCAAGCCCTGCTGCCTTTCCCCTACATCTGTCTTACGTTTCTCTTCCCATCGCCTCTTTCCAACTGCCTTACGAGGCCCAACAACAATGGAATAACAGCAGAACCAGAAAAGCAGTCATTTCTTTGCCATCTAACCTGCATCTTGTTCTCTCAGCCTGTACTCTGCTACCTCCAATGGTGTCTCTTGACCAGACCACATCAAGTAGTCTTTTACAGTTTTCCCAAAGCTTTCCCCATTCTTTGATACTTCCAGCTCAGGTGACACTGCTGACAAATACCTTCTCCTTCACAGCAGCCAAAAATCAGGCAGCACATGTGCTTTCAGTCCCTGAGGGCAAGGCAAGGCATTCCAGTTCGCATCCTTCCTGCCAACCTTAACCTCATTTTTCCTTCTAAGAGAAAGAGGCCAGGGCAGCAACAATCAACAAAAAACAACACACATAACATCTATTGCAGAAGACACTTCCTTTACCTCGTTCGTCCCCGGAGATGGTGAACTTGTGTGGACTTTGCCCAGTCCATAAGCCTACGTAACCAAGAAATGTGGTGCCTTGGTATGCTACCTGAAATCAGGAAATAGAAAGTTAGCATTTCAGAACAGAACAGAACAGAACACAGTTCAAAGTTGCATCCTGTACTTGTTTTATAGCTTTCATACTTAAATTACTGTAAAACACTGCGCCTTCAGTGATACTAAAACATGCCAAGTAAATTATCAAGGGACTCAGAGGCCTCAAATTCACTGCGATCACCAACTGGTACAAGAGTTTTGCTCAAGTTAACAAACTGCAAAGCAACAAGCAGCAAATTTTCCATTTGCAAAATGGACTAATGAACATTTAAAAAGTCAGACTAACCAAAGTGCACTAAAACTAATTCATTTTTGGAATTCTTCAACTAAAAACACTTACTGGGCACACAAATTCACAAGGTCAAAAAAAAAAAGCCTTAGAATTGGTTCATGCCAAAACTGATCTGTCACATTCCCCAATCTTTTTTTTTTTTTGCATCTCAACATTTCATTCTTTCAACATCTCTTAGAACTAATGATCTGCAATACTAGATTAAGCTGTCCTATTTTTCCATTCCATCACCATAGACCGGATGTCCAAAAAGCAAAGAAAATCAGCATTCATCCCACACTCCTGCAGCATAACTGTGCTCCTCTAATAATCCAGTAGATTCAGGATGGGAACCACAATCCTACATTAAATTCCTACTAAAACCACTGCCCAAGCAGCTATAGGAACACCACCCAGCCAAGCCAACCCTAGACCATACCTGCCCACCCTTTATGAACTGCACATCGAGTGTGATCTTGCGCAATAGATCAACAAAAGCATAATCCAGGTTTCGACCATGGTAAATGTTTCCTTTGTCATCCTGAGCGACAATGCTTGTACAGAACCTGCAAAAAGAACAGGGCAAGGAATGACTGAAGGAAGAGCTGTGACAGTGCTTTCAATACTCTAGCTGAAGGAGCTCAAACTTTCAGGAGTAACCGAGTTGATGTTCTGGTAAGTGTTTTATTAATGTCACCGTACAACTAAGAGTCCAACACCACACTACAAGCAACGGCACGTCCGAAACCACAGAGTAGGCAGAAAGCAGCGCTTCCGCTCAGGAAAAACATCATTTCATTTCACTTCTCCAAGTCATAACGAAAAGCTGACTTCTAAAAGCATCCATCAAGTGTCACACTTGATGTATTTCATTTTAATAATTTCATTTCCATTTCAACTCTTAGTAATTTAATCACAAATAGGTAAGTTCAAATTAAGTCACATCAACGTAATTTAAAAACATTGGTTGTTCAATACCAGCCACTTCAGTAACAGAGTACTCTCTAGAACAGAAAGTGTGCACAAACTTACTGTATTACAAGTTCAGTTTCATTAAAACAGGCTTCTTCATGGAGTATATTGCATTAGCAGGGAATTAACAACTTATTTTCTCTGTAGTTATGAGATGGTCATTTCATTGATGCATAACCCTGCCTCTCAAAAAAATAAACCTAAAAAGTTCTTCACACAAGTAGGCTATTCCCAGCTGATGAGGGTTTTTTAGTATCCAAGCCAATAAACTGAATTTCAGGGGCCTTAAAAAGTATAATAAGTATGCTCTGTAAAATACTAAAACAGCCAGCACCTAAATGGCATATCCAGTATCAATCCTTACTAAAAAGAGGATCATTAACTGAGTACTACACAATAAGAAAAAAGTTAGTCCAAATGCAAACAAGAGGCCACATGCCTTGATATTTGTTGAAATCTATATGGAGTAATATGTTAGGATCCCCAGAGGCAACACCAAGTGTTGATTATTCTCCTGCATCATGTTTCTAGGGCAAAAAGAGACAATGAAACGGAGCATTTTTTCACTGAGGTTTTGTTTGCTGCCACAAACACACTACAGTCACATTCAATTGTTCAAATCAACAAGTGCCATTATGCAGCCATTGTGAACCTACATGCAGAAAATGTTATAGTAATAACTCTGTCTCAGACAAATGAGAGACCAATCAATTCTTCTAGCCTCCTTCTTGGCAATTGTTAAGCGACAGAGAACATGACATCACCTTCAAAGATAAGTGATCTCAACTACTTTTGGATAAACATACTATATGAGCAAAAATTATTTTTGTATTTTAATTCATCTCTACAGATATAGATCCATACACAAAACCATGACAGCTGGATATTAACTGTGCTTCACAACAGAAAACATAACTGTCTCGTTCCATTCAGCATCCAAAGATCCAAAAGAGAAGGAAACCTTCCGGCTGAACAGATGGAGTGGTCTCAGAAGGAACAGCGCAAGTCACCCGCCACGTGCCTTCAGCCGCGTGCCTCCTCCCACGCTGAACTAAAGCTCTACACCCACCTGGACGAGATCCTGTGAGTACCAGGCACTTACGCAGTGGATTCGTAGGCGAAGTTCAACAGGATTCCATCTCCGAGACTTACTCCCAGTGCTTTGCACATCCCCGCAATCTCCCCCGCGAAGGGCTGCGGCATGAACTGCTCCAGTTCGGCTGCTATGGGCTGGATGACTTGGTGCACCCATTTCGGCACGCTCTCGCTGCAAGACACACCCGAGGCTAAGGTTAGCCCGGAGCGGGACAGCGGCTGTGCGGCTCACACCTGGCAGCCCTGCGCTGCTCCATCAGCCCCCGCCGATGCTGCGGCACATCCCACGCTGTGCCCCCTCCCCTCGGCCACCCCGGCCCGGGCTGCCCGGCCGCACGCACTCGAGGACTCGCTGGAGGGCGGCTCGCAGGAAGGCGGGGTCGAAGTGCCGCAGCACGGGCAGCCAGCGCTGCTCGGGGGGGCTGTCCAGGCTCACGTTGCAGCGCAGCGGGGGCACCGCCAATGCCGCCCCGCACAGCAGCGCCAGCAGCGCCCACAGCCCGCAGCCCATGGCGCAGGATGCAGCGGCCGCGGGGCCCCGCGGCCAGCGCGCCCTTCCCCGCGACGCCAGGGCCCGCCCCCGGCCCTGCCCGCCCTGAGGCGTCACCGCCGGCCCGCCCGGAGACCGCAACCCCGCTCCGTCACACGAGAGACGGGGACACAACAATCCCAGCACCAGATATGCGGTACCGGCTAACATGGGCATTGCCCCTGCGCTTCTGCTGGGCCAGGTTGATCAAAGTCACTCCAACACTGTCGCTTCTACAACCAGGACAAAGGGGTCAAACCCACGCTTGGCAGAGCTGTCAACATGCTGGCTGAGACAGCAAGGCTGTAAACAATAGGGGAACAGGAAGAGACAAGACTAGACACTTGTCCTCAACTAAGAGGGCAAAAAATTACCACTCCTTTTCAGCGTCAGAGATAATTAGTTTCTGGACACATGTACAAGAAGGAAAACTGCTCAGCTGTTCAGCAGAAAAAACCCATCAGTACAAGTGTTTACACATTCCTTTCTTCTCCTTTCCTTCTTCTCCCCTTACCTTTGTCTGCAGGCCCGGCTCCACACTCCATCCCCACACCACTCCAGCTCTCACCTACACATGCTCCACCTCTGAGCTCACTGCTCTCCTTGCTAAGTATCAATCCCTGCCATTCCTTCGGCAGGAACACAAAATTTGAATACAACATGGCAAGCGGTAAAAAAATCCTACTTGGTCCTTCCCTTCCTATAGTCTAAGTTTTTTTTTGCTCAAAGAAGCAATGTGACAACGAAACAAACAAGACAGAATCAATACAAGAAAGAATTGAAGTTATTATAAATATGTATTCAACAAATAGCTAAGGGAATTACCACATGGGATATGAGCATATTGGCTTCCTAAAAAGAAAGGAAGAAAGCACCCCACCGAACGCATTTCCATTACAGTGTGCATGTGACACCTCTTTCTGCACCACAAAGGAATCCATTTCCAACACATTTTGATCAAGTATGGTATAAGTAACTCCCTAAAGTTATAAATAATTTATCAACTCCATTAAAACACGCAGCTGGGGAAGGTACAAAGTACCCATTAATGGTCCCAGCAGGAGTCAAGGATGAAGCACAAGATAAAACTTAGACAAAGAATCCACACATCCACATTACTCTCGTATGTACTTGGCAAGGGGCAGCAAGTGCCACCAGAAGACACCACTATACGAAAACATTCCTTTTTCCTCTTGCACATGATGCTACCTTTGTACTTAAAGGGCAACAAAAAACAAAACAAAAACACAACCATCTCCCATACACTACTTTTATTTTTGTTTTCTTCCTAAGCCATAATCAAACTCTTCTTCCCCCCGACTCTTGATCTGAGCTTAACTGCATCACAGATAAACTGGTCTTACTAACTGGTCAAAACCAGCTGCTGAGACAACAGCTTATTCTGTCTGTACAGTCAGACACTACATACACATGCTTTATCAACTGACCAGAATCTGCTTTTTCCTTTCCATTGCTTAGTCATTAATTGCATCAAGTAGAATTTTTACCATAGGATTGTGTATTTTAATACTTACACATACAAAACCCAGTAAGTAAATTACGGTAAATAAAAATACAATTGCCTTCTTCCCTAGAAGGCTTTAAAAACAAATTTAAATCCTCCAAGGATTAAGGCCTCTGTCCTATAGATGCAGTATCCATCAGCTTGCAAGAGTTCCATTTGCATTTCTGAACAGATCAGAGCAAATTCCATAAGGCACCAGGGTCCTTTTTTCCCCTCAGGGTGATGGTGAGTGGAAATAAGCATTTCCAGGGCTATTTCTTCAGGGGTGCTGAAGTTCTCCCCAGCATTTATTTTAGCAGCTGCTTTCTCTTTTTCAGAAGCGCATCTCGAAGAGCCAGCTAAACATGAAACAAGAGGAGAATACTCAGGTAAGGAGCATAACTGAAATAACACTATCACATCAACTCTTTTCAATTTCTTTAGCCTCTGATAAAAACACTAAGAGCTCATCAGCTCAATCTGGGAGCAGCAGTGCAAATGATAACAATGACAGCAGCAGAAAGACTGCAGTTATTTAAGCTAAACTTGACAGTACAATTAAAGAGCTGAGCATTACCAAATCCTGTACAATGAAAAGGATCAGAACAAACTTTTCTTGCACTGACTCATTTCAATCAGACGAGATCAAGAAAAAACTTCAGCTGAGAGGTAAGTAAAAATGGTGTTTTGGAACAAGTACTACCAAACTTCTTTCCAAAGGGGATGGAGCAATTTTTACAAATGCCATTATCACTCCAAAGAGATACTGCTCTGCTTCAGACATGTTTTAGCTAGTAAAGGAGCTGGCTCTGGACTAGAGTTAAAAGGCTATTTTATCTTACCACCAGAAAGTGCAGCAGAACGCAGCACCATACAGCTATGGTCCTCCAACCCACTCAAAACAGTTACTTTCAAATTACAGTTATCAGCCTGGTGATGTAGCCTAACTTTGGTGGAAAAAAAAAAGCATGAATAAATGCTTCTTCCACTGTTCAGCAGTCACACTTGAATTCAAAACATGAATAAGAAATAGGGACAAAACCCTTCAAGATGCTTTTTAACATAACTGAGCCAAGTACACAAGTAACTGTAAACAGCAGCTTCTTTACAGTGCCTGGATTGTTCACTGGCAAGCATATTTTGTGTGTTTTGAGAGCTGGTTTCATGTTGTCAGCCTTCATTGAAAGGAGGCAGAAGGATACCAAATAAAAAACTAGGGAGGATAGTAGTCCATATCTTCCGCCTCAACAGAAATACACTATATATTCTCTACTGAGTCTACAAACAATTTCTGTCTTGCCATTCCTAATGCAAGTAATTGCAGACAAATATACGCTATCCAAAAGATGTGATCCTGGAAAGAAGTCCGTTTGTTCAAGAAGTGTCTGAACATTAGCTCCAACCAGGATCTAGCAAGAAAAACCACACACACACACAAACTAGACCACTGAATTATTCTACAAGTTTTTCTTGGGAACACATTTGGATGAATTGAGTTCAGTAGAACCTTCTAAGACCCTAGCCTGGCAGGGACTTCACCCACTCAGAGCAGCATTAATGTGAAACTACCGTTGAACTGAAGTAATTTTTATCTCAACAGCCATTTCAAGTAGCTAATAAATGGAATTTGCATCTGCTCCTCAGAAACTTTTGAGACAAGCTATTACATCACCTCTAGGCCAGGACAGATGAGTCCTTGATAAAAGAGTAACAACAGAAAGGTCAGACTAGGGAGAGTCAACAAACACACTAAAAGCTTTCCCTGAGAAACAATTTCTCCGTAACAGAGAAACGTTCATTCACAGAATTGTAGACACAGTTCTAATACAACCTTATTTAATTTACAGCAAGGAAAGCTAAGCCTTCCTAAACTACACTTGACTCTCCAACAGGGCTGGCACTTCAAAGCACATTAGAGAGGAGCTCAACAAAAGCATTCTACACCACAACCTGCAAAGTAGCTCTTCCTCTGGGGCAGGACTCAGGAAAGCCAAGCCATAGGCTTCCCCTGAGTTACAACAGCAGCAGCTCAGGACAGCACCACACCTGCATTATGAGTTCCTGCTCACACTGCCCCATCCATGCCCAACATGAAACATTACCTGTTTCTCCCTAAAGGAACGCTTGTTCTTGGTCCGGACACTATGGCTGTATCTCATCATCATGAAGTTCTTGTTCTTTTGCTTTTCTTTGTTGGAAGAGCTGGCAAACGGGTTGATTCTGGTTTTCTTTTTCACAAATTCTTTTCTGTCTGTTTTTCCTGCCTAGAACAGACAGGGCAATAAAATAGGAGAGGGTCATTTCCCTTGCTCTACAGACAACATCAGCTGCCTGACTGTAACACGTTCTATGGCAATAACAGTAAGTCTGGATTCAGGATGACTCTGTTCATACATGCCTTCACCCATGCAGGCTGTATTTATTAAGTCAGAGAAAATTGGGTCTGTTTTTATTTTCACGGTCATCTGTGACCAGCAAGAGCCTGTTTATTTGCTACAGCCAAGATGCAACAGCAAAGACCCAAACAACTCAACTCTCAAAACCCACATGGCAGCTGGGCATCCATCTTAGATATGCAACCCTCAGATCTCCTACTGCACAAGGCAAACAAACAGAAACCAGAAAGATAGGACACAGAACATCCCAGTTCCTCACCTTTGCAGTTGCCAGTCTGGTCTCCTTGTCCGACTTGGGCTTCTTATGCAGACGTTCAATATCTCTGAGTGACAGCAACTCCCCCCTACACACAGAAACCCAGTAAAATGTCACCACACCAAACTTCATCTGGTAAGGAAAACAAGATGGCCTCTTCACCCTTTGTCTCTCAGCCATCTTAGACCACTGAATTAGCATGAATTTGGAAAGAAACACTTGCTGTTCCCTTCAGGATGTTCCGCATGTATGGGATATCCATCCCAAGAGTCTCCTGTTTTTATTTTTCCAGTCTTTTTTCATTAAATTTAAGAAACACTGGAGATACAATCATGCAGCTACTGCTACAAAAACACCCCCTCACGCCTCTTGGTCTGAACAAGTCAAACAGTATCACACCCTCCCCAGGCTCCTAACATAGTCTCTCCCAGACACAAGCAAATCCCAAGCCCAGGATCCATTCTAAGCTCTGGCTGTTGGCCATCACCACACAACACTGATCAACAGCACAGCTCTGTGCCCGGCTGCAATGAAAAGTTGCATCACTAGAGGATAGGTAAGAAAAAGCCCTCAACAGCCCATATCCTACCTCCCCTCCTCCTCCTCTTCATCATCTATTTCGATGTATTTCCGCTTTGCAGCTTTGCCAGGTGCAGAATTTAGTTCTTTGGAAAGCTGGGCAAGACGTATTTTCTTGAAGTCTTCCTGAGTTAGCAGCCTACTTGTACTGACTGCCGCAGCTTTAGCTTTTCGTTCCTCTACAGGCATGCTTTTCACTTTTTCTACCTTTGGAAAACCAAAAAAAGGCACAAAATAATCATTCAGAGCTCTGCAAACCACTCCTGTGCCACAATCCGTGACCCACGCCTCCCAAATACACATTATCTAAGTGCAATATAGATAGGAAATGCTACAACCAGATAAAACGCTTTTTCCTAGTCTCATATCCAACATCTGGTGCCTGAATAAAGTACAAGAAGATCAGATTTTGGGAGTAAAAGCTCTCACCTGATTATGACAGCTCTGAAAGTATTTACCCTGAGACACAACTGCCCATCCTCTCCTCCCACCCTAACAAGTTGAGCAGCAGTGCTAACCAGGACTTTAGCCTCAGTGCTTCTGGACAGCTCACTGTGTAGGTATTGAGGAGCAGCCAAACCAGGGTGAAGAGCAAAAGGATCTGGTCTGTGATACACAAGATTCATTTGTATTTGGCATAGAAAGCACCTGGAACTCACTACTTGTTGCTGCTCCTCATCTGAGGAATGATGCACGTCAATCCATTCTCCATCTTCATTGTCCTCCTCTTCACTCAGACTGGCACTTGCCCAGCCATCTGCTCAGGGAACAAATACAGAGCTGTTAATACAAACTCACCCTAACTACCTGGATTGGCAGTAACTGACGCTTGGATCACTTGCTCTTGCTGCCTTGCATTTTTTCCACCCATCTCCCAACTGCATTTTGCCCAGGGACATGATCCATGCTATGTTCTGCAAAGCTCAATTCTCATCTCCAAGTCAAGACCCCAAAATCCAAGTGAATTTGGGACAGCCTGAAGCACCACAAGTGTTGACAGATGGTAATTACACTCCTCACAGTAATAGTGTTCCCCACTCCCTGCCACCTAAATCAGGAAGAGAAGTAATACGACTTCTAGTTGAGTTAGTTACAACAACCTAAGCATTGCTCTTCAGTGCTTTTCCAGCTGATGTGCTGAAGTTAGCAGCTTCAGCAAGCAAGCACATTGTTACAGTTACATGCTACACAGCGTGTCCCATCAGGGCATTCATTCCTCCAGCTTCTGCAACATCTCCAAGGTACTCAAGACTTGATTTGCCAAACTCTGCCTTGCTTTTAAAGGCTCCTGCATCTCTTCTCCCCAGTTGAGGCAGAGGCTCCAGCTTGTGCAAAGCATTTACACAGGATGTAGATGAACTAAGCCAAATATTATATCCAAGTACTATTTCCGTGCTCTATAATATTCCAAAGGGTTTATTTAGGAGAAGCTGAACACGAAGTTCACAGCTGTACTGTTTGTCCCGCTGCTCGCCCATCTCAGTGTTTATCACACACAGCAACACAGCACCAAATCCCACTGACAAACTCCACTTACTTGAGGATCGACATGTGCAAGTCAAGGCACAGGACAGCAGCAAATGAAATGGACAAACACCAGGTTCCACGGCCATGTAAAATCTTAGTGACAGTGACGCCCAAACCAGAATTTCTCAAGAAAAAAGGCCAACCTTCCTCTTGGGTTCCTCCCTTTTCCTTTTGATCCTCAACCTCCAGTACTTCTGCTCCTGGAATGTAATCTTTGGCATCCAGTTCTCCATACTCATGAATCCTGGCTTCCACCGAGGCCTCAGTAGGCTTACCCTGTATATTAACAAAACACACATAAAGCAGTCTGCTATTATAATGCCCACCAATCCATCAAAATATCTTAGGGAACAGGAGGGTGTGCATCCAAAGATCTTGTATTTCATGAGGCAGACTTGCAATTACTCAAGTTGAATGAACCTCAGAAAATGGCTGAACTTCTGGAACACGATCCAACCACGAGTTAGATAAATTTAAACAAAGGAAATGCGGAAATAGCACACCATGTCCAAAGGCAGCAGCAGAGCAAGAACACAAGCTTGGCTCCACCTTCTGAAGGGGATATACTGAGACCAATTCTCAATTTCTAAGCACAGTTTTTTGTGAATGCAACACACATGAAACACTTACCCTGAGCTTCTTCTGCAACATCTCTGGATTCAGAGAGCGGAACAGGTGTATCAGAGTTTTTGCAGACATCATCACATCTATGCAGAAAATGAGAGAGTCACGGAAAAAGCAGACCTTTAGAATTAGGGCAGTACTATCATGAAGGCTATAACTGAAGACCATATAATACAGGAAAAAGTAGTTTCAAGTCATATCCAAATAATATTTACTTTTATTTTTATGAGTCTTGTACTGAACAAGGTCATGGAGCAGATCTTCAGTCATGGCCAAGGGACATCTCGCTGTGATTTCTTTTATTGCGTTGATTCTAAAAAAATGGAAAATTATTTTCTCAACACCACTTAGGAGAAAACGCCACTTACAGACTGAATTACCTGAAACTTGAAGAACCTTATGCAGCATTTATACAAGATTTGGTGCAAAAGGAGAAAACCAGCATAAAATCCTTCCAACAAAAATACAGAAAGTTGAAGCTCAAGGAGCTTCTTCAAAGCATAGTACAGGTGACAGGCATAAGTGGCAAGTGGTTTAAAAGAATATAGATCTTTTAGCACATTTGGAGTTTGACATTACTCATTTAATTGTCTACACACCCTACAGTCATGACCTCTCCAGAATTCTTGTCTGTGACAAAGTTGTTGGCAATGGTCATCAACACTGACTGGATAATCTGAAAATAAGAAAAAATTCAATATTTAATGAAAATTTGACACACTTAGATGTTATTAACAGACAGATCCTTTTTCATAGAAAGACACATCAGGGCATGCCAGTACAGCCCACAATTATTTTCTCAACAAAAACTTGCTTGCAGAAAATACGACAA
>VZRN01004313.1:499121-523491 GCA_013397935.1 Dasyornis broadbenti
CCCCTTAATGAAACAATCCCTTGGAACTTGCAAAAATAATTGCAATGACCATGAGCTTTGCCAAACAGTTTGACCAATTCCCTTTCCCCCTCCCTACACACACACTCAGTTGCATTTCCATGCTGGCCTGCTGCCCATTGAACATCAAACAAGGTCGAACACTGACCTCAGGTGGTACCAGCTGATGTGAAGCCTGTGCAGCAAACAGAAGAATCTTTGTCACTTCTGCAAGAAAAGCAAGAAGATGCCAGAACAAAGTGCTGTAGCTTGCTCCAGCCAATAAACACATCTCCCAAAACTCAACAAGCTGCTCCATCACTCCCCAAGCTATTCAGTCTCAAGTTCTTTGGGACAACTGTTTCTCCTCTCCCACCAAGAACCGGGAACTCCTCTTGCCTGCCCCAGCAGCAATAACCAGCTAAAGCAAAAGGAAATGCTCCAGAACTAGAATCAAACTCCAGTAAATGAAAGCAGCGTAAGGCAATCGCATGTAGCTCAGCTGGTCAGGACTGGGGACTCTGATTCCTTTCACTCCTTTGTTGGAGCTTCTCAAATCCTCAGGTAACGAGCCCTGAGTGCACACAGCCTCCACAGAAGTCCGAAGCACTTGGCACTTCCGGCAGTCAGGGACTTTTAGTTCCTTTCTCCACACTATAGACTAATCCCACTTCCCACCAATCCACTGCTACCTCCCCATTTTCAGCACCACTTCCATCAAGTGACTGCACATGAGACATGGACGGTGAGTACCTAGAGTAGCTACTTACCCCTCTGATGGGGCTGGAGGAACCTCTGAACAAAGGGGTAGAAATTAAAAAGAAAAAGCTGCAAAACAAATTTTAACACTTTATATTCTTCTCCTTGAACTTGACATCACCTTCATAAGCTGAATACAGTGTTTTACAACCTCATTTTATACTGTGGTTGCCAAATGCCTCAGATTTTACAACACAATGTTGTCTCCCATGTTGAGTTTGATGTTAGGGGAACAAGGAAATTAACTGCACCAAGGTAAACACAGCAGCAGCCTCTCTGCACCTAGTTCCTGCCATTGAAATCCTTATATCCTCTGAAACTTCCCAACTGGGACTAGCTTACTGTTGACTTAATCCAGTGCAAATATTTTATCACTGGGTAGTCTGCACAAACCCATCAAGTGCTGGAGCTGCCAGTTTCCCTCTTGTTCAGCACTACCTGACTGACAACACAGTGGTCTGCACAAGCAGCTTCCCAGGAAGTTCTTGGGAAGACCTGTGCACTTTTGTGCATCCCTATGCCCTTTCTGACATCCAGAAAAATTAAACCTCATTTTCCAGAGGCACGAGGCCAGAACATGCCCACACCCAAACCAGGCTGGCTACCAACAGTCCACCATAGCATTATCCAAGCCATACCTCATGTATTCCAACCAGCCTGGATATTAGGTCCATGAGCATCATCTTCACTTCAAATCGCTCCTTGCAGTTCTCCAGCTGCTTCAGCAGTTTCTCAGCAAAGTCTAAAAGAAGCAAAAATGGATTTGCAGTAGACTGAAAAAGCACTACACAGAAAACAAATGGGATTAGGGTCAAAATAGGCAGTTTGATTTGTTCTTATTCCTAAGCCCCAGGGCCCTTTCACAGAAGAACTTAAAGGTGACTAAAGCACTTACTCCAACGGGTTATTTTACTCCTCATATGCCTAAAAGGTCTGCTGTGCACAGGTCCAGCAGAGCGAACTAGCAGACATTCCCCAACATCGTAAGCACAGGGTCAGCACTGAAAACTATATTTCTAAATATATTTTGGGTTGAGCTCAGAAAAAAATTGCCAGAGGTTCACCAGAACAGACTAAGACCAAACCAAGTGCTGTTAGACAAGCACAGTTTAACAGGGGCTCAGCCAGCGCAGTTAGATTAGATCAATTACTCCCTGTTCACCCAATTACTGCCTTGACACATACAAGAGAGGCAGATAGCCATGTCCTGATCCATACAAACCCAAAGCAGACGATGGAATATTCCTCCTTCCTTGTCTCACCGCCTACATGTGCTCCACTACAACAAGCACAAAAGGACTGAACTCCCAAATTGCAGTGAAACCCTGGAGTAAAAACACATTCCAAGCGTCACATCTGCACCTACTTGTCACTTGGGTTCTCCTGGCAGAACTGTGTCCAACCTTCCCTATCTGGGATTAACATAACTTGCACAACGAAAATTCACTGCACACTCACCTTGGGGATCATGAATCAAGTGAATGGCAGAGAAGTTGAACACCTCTGGCTTGCTCTTCTTTTTCTGCTTCTGCATAGAAACAAGAGTGAGAAACATTTTTCACTTTCTACGAGTAAAGTGCTTCAGTTTCAAGTCTGCTGTCAAAAGACTGCTGCCTCTTGAAAAAGATTCTTAAAACCATCCCAGGATTTCAAAAAAATGTTTCCAACCACTCAGGACTATCTGCCATCTGGAGCTAAACAAGCAGAGCAACAAGACTTTTGTACTAGAAGGATTAAGCCAAGATGCTGGCAAGTCAGGAAGCCCTCTCCTCACCTTGAGAACCTTCATGGCTTTCTCCAGTTTCTTCTTGCGCTTAGTGGTTTTCTTGTTGGTCGCATAGCGCATCATCAGATCTCTGGCTGTGGGGCCATCATCCTTGGAGAAGGAAAACAACACTCAGGGAACCCAGGCTTCAAATGGCAATCAGAGAAACAAACTAGCAATATTTTTCAAGACCACATACTCTAAAACTCTCCCCCTTTCCGAATGTCACCACACGTAAGTACCAGCACTTAAACAGAAAAGCAAAAGAACTCTTGGCATTCATCTTTTAACAGACAGCAAAGACATCCTGCCATCACTCAGGGCCTGCTGTCAGACACTCAGATTGTTTCTGAAGCACATCTGGACAGGACAGTGAGTAACACAGAGGCAGCCAGACTGGCAGAGCCAGAGTCCCCAAGATGACAGAAGTATTAAGGGGTCTGAAAACAGAGAAGGGAATATTTGATCATAACATCCACCTCAGACTCTGAGTCACTGTCTTGTTTCTCATCTTCATCTTTCCCAAGGAAGAACTTCAAACCAGCAACCAACACCTGAAACGTAAAGGAAGTTCACATGGGACAAGCTGACAGTTTACAACCACCCTACATCCACACCTTAAGCTGTGCAAAGACTTATCCAGATTTTTAACAGGCATGGATCTGAGCAGAAAAGAAACCAAATTATAGCCTGAAAGCCACAAGTTTTACAGACCCAGACAGCTTTAACCATCCATCATCACTCAGAGGCACTTAGAAAAAAAGAGCATCTGAGCTTCCACAATGCCTGGAGCAAATGCAAATACACAAATGCTCTTTTTATCATCCTGCAAAACCACTTCATTCTACTTGCTCCATGTTAACATTGTCAGAAGGCCCTACACAGGTGAGAGCCAAGATGATGCTCAGAATTCTCAACTCACACTAATTCAGATGGTTTTACTAGTTAGGTTTTTTTAGTTTTGGTTGGCTTTTATTGAATGAAACCACTTTTGGACCTTCCCAGGGTAAAAACTTGTCTCAAGCCACAGCACAAGTTTTTAAAACCTCCAGAACAAAGACAGAAGCCCCAGTATCCAGTCAGGCCCCAGGCAGGACAGCTGCTTTCCTCATTTACTCAAAGCCTCACAATGCTGATATTAAAGAGGTGATATTCTGACAGTCTCTTCTGAGTGGCAGTGAAAAGAGCACCCACACTCCCCACACCAGCCTACACTTGTAACAAGACATGCTGCCAAGCTCTGCCTCCTCCTGTAAGCAGTACGTGGAAAATTACACAAGCAACACACAAATCAGTAACGACTGCTTGCAATAAGAACGTATTGTTACATTCACATGAAAAAGGTATCCAAGGTAGCATCCAGTGTATCACGTGATGTCTGTTCTCACCTTCGTCACTTTGGAAAAGCAGGCAGTTGTGATGACATTCACTGTTTTGGCATCATTCCTAGAATAAAACAAACCACATCTTTTATTTCAAGTCTGGCAATCTCAGCTGATTCTCAGAAAATCAGTTCTCATCAAATATTCAACGTAAGTTACCCATTTCACACAAGACAGAACTGATTCTCAGCTGAATGTCTTGGCACAAGTTACAGCCCCACTGGGCCACAATTAAGAAACTGATTAAAGTCACTGTACCCTGCATTACGTTCTAGACTAGATGGCACAAACGATGCCCGTGTGCCCCCAATAAATGGCAGACCAACACAAGCCTGCCAGACGCACCAAATATTCCTTCTGTAAAGCTCTATCATCACATCCAGAGATATCTTGGCAGCAGTGGGATTGCTGTCTCTCAACATTGTGTACATGAAGTTCTGCAGTGCCTAAAAAGGTTGAAAACATGTTTTCAGAGGTCTTACACAACAGCAGGAAGTCAGTCCAAAACACACATGAAAGCCAACGCACTTACCGTGTTCACTTTATTGTTTTTGTGTTTAGCATTGACATTCTTGATGTCTGTCACAATGTGAGTGTACAAGGTCTGCAAGTGGAGAGATGACAGGGAGTAACACACACTGACAACACTGTGCCCACGCACCGACGTGAGACCCAGCTGATCACCACTGAGAACATCTCTTTAGTTAGAGCAGGAAAAAAAATCAGGAAGTTATCCCAGGTCATGTATTTGAAAATTATACTGAACTCACAGTACAGCAAGGCAGGACAATGAACAGCGTCAAACATGGCTTAAAAGTCCTATCCCTGCTTCCTTCAGGCCTGTTCTGACAGCCAGGTTTTTCACCTGCAGATGCACCCAAACTGCTCAATCCCTAACAGGACAAGACTACAACCTGCAATGGCAAGGGGTTTACAGCAGCAGAACTCAGTTAATGGTCCAGCACTGACTGTTGAAATAGCTATTTTAAACTCTAATTTCAGAACAAAACAGAGAACAGCTGCCTATTCTGGCACTACCACTGGCAAGCTAGTCAAAACCCTTTGGAAATGAAGACTCTTGTCAGCACACTTTACCTTTCGTAAGAGCTTATCATGACACCGCAGCAGTTGAAAGAAGAGCTCCAGCAAACTCGTGGGATTTATTAGATTCTTGTTTCTCAACAGGATCAGAGCCTTACAGAAGGTCTGTAAGAGAACCCAAATTTCACATTCCTCTCCAGCATTCCTCTCTGTTGACAAGGAAACCACAGTTCTCAGCTCACACAAAAGGCATATTGAGCCACAGGGCACGGTGTGCCCAGGCCGGGGCTCTCACCATGCGCAGGTCGGGGTCCAGCACGGTGTGGTGGTAGGAGAGCAGCTCCTTCAGCTGCTGCGGGAAGCTGGCCATGTGCTCGGGGTAGCAGTGGGCAACCTGGAAGGGACAGCGCAAGTGAACGCTCTAGAGCACACCCGCGGTCACCTCACACACCCGGCAAGGTGTACGCAAGCATTAACATTTAATTGTTTGTACAACAAAACAGTCACGGAAGCCGGCTCCAAGCACAGACTGCCACAGCCCCTGGCTCAGGGCAGGCTCTGGCTCAGAGCCGGCGGCTCACCTGCGCCAGGAACATCATCAGCTCGGCCAGCTCCTTACTGGGCTTGTCCGGCTGGAAGGTGAAGATCTCCACATGGGACTGGTAGTGGTGGTACTGCTGCAGGAACTGCGCACACACAGGGAACAGCGGCAGCTGAGCAACACGCGGCCGTACCCCCGTGCCCGTCCCGCAGGCCGCCCCAGCCTCCCCAATGCCCCCCCCCCTGGTGCGCACCTCCTCGGTGTAGGAGGTGGGGTCGCGCTTGATGAGGTTCTGCAGCTGGGGCAGGTTGCTGGGCAGTTTGTTGCCCTGGCGGCCCGACATGGCTGCCGGCACCGGCACCGCACCACGCCACGCCACCCCTCAGCTGGCCGCCGCCATCTTGGCCCGCCCCCGACGGCCGCCGGCGAGGGACAAACCTCCTCGGGAGCTTTTCCCAGCGATTTATCCTCATCACTTCGGCCCTGGCACTCCAGCACGGCTCTCTCATCCCTCCCTTCCCAGCTGTTTTAATGCAAGATGCTTCACAATATATCTCAAGCATTATAGAAGCACTCAGCCATAGAAGGGAATCCTCAGTGAGAAAAAACGCTGGTTCTAGTTTAATCTTTTTTAAGTTTAGCTTTTGATTAAGATAATACAAAGCTCATCTCTTCATTTGCACAATTAAGACTTCTTTTAAGCAACTGCTTATTTACACTGTAGAAATAAACTGTTGTTCCTTGATACAGCGCAATTAGCAAACAGCAGTAAATAATTCCTGTCCAATAAATGCTCCTACATATAGCCAAGCAACATGTACCAAAATAGTATCAATGCTTCAACACGGCACAGTCCAAACCCATTAATATAACATCTCCTCTGACATCACCAACACATGTCTCACTGAAAGCTTTTTCACTGTGTTGCTAAGAATCTCACAGCCCACTGCAACTACCTAAGCACACACCTGCTAGTGGGGGGCCAGTGGCAACCTGAATGTACCGGCTCAGGTGACTTCGGCCTTTCCTGTACCTATTCAAGCAAGAAGAACACATCTTGTTCTACATGCCTACACAGCTAACAAAAAACTGGCTTTAGCATCACTTAGAGCACAAAAGGACTGCAAAGGTAAGAGAAAAATCTTTTACCCACTGCAGAGACCAAAAGCAAGCTCTCCATCCCTTAAAGAGTCAAATGAACTTGTCATATGTTTCCCTTGCCAGCTCTTAGTTCTGTTCATTAGCATCTGGACCTGCTTAGCCTCTGCTTTCAGACAGCTTTACTTTATCCAACACTCCAGCACAGCCTTTAAATGGCCCAGCCAAAGAACTCATTTGATCCCACACTCTCATTGATCCATCCTTAATTCAGCACCCTGAACTCAAAGTTTTGCAAAAGCAAAACACTACTACACATGCCTTATTCAACCTAATAAAACAGAAAAAGACTTAAGCTTCACGCTAAACTGCTCTAACAGAAGTCAGTGACTGACTAAAGCATCATATTCACACTAAAAGTGAAGGATAGCCACACTGCTTTAAAAAGGTATGGAGCAAAACAGCCTTACTCATACTCCAGGATAAAATGCTAAATATTTATTGCCTCTGCAGAAACAAGACTACTACTTTGATTTCTACAAAGTCTACTAATAAAGCTAAACAGACAAACCAATTCAGTTTCATAACATACAAATAGAGCACAAAAAAACCCCATCTTCCTAAACCATTTTTACTCGTTTAATATTGAAATATGCATTCTTAAACAATGAACACATAATAGGATATTCCCTACAGTGCCTTTAGTTAAAAAAGTCTATTTTATGGGCCTTCTAGGAAGCCACAAAAGTTAGACCACTATGAAAATTAACATCTAATTCCTAAGTAGAAGGACTTACAAAATTAGTTTTCAGAGTCAATCTGATTTTCAACTGCATTAAAAAAACCCCAGAAGCAAAAAACCACACTATTAAACAAACACACCAAAAGCCACTTTATTACAACCTTTATTACTCCCCCAGCAAAAAATTGCAGTTATAAGTTGTACCCTGGTGTGAGCATTTATACCCCAAGCAGTTGTCTCCTGCACACTGATTGGTCTGATCAGGGCAGGAATGCTTAAATTCACCTGGCAAAGACCAGCTGCTTCTTGTCTGGGGATGATGGGGTTGTGTTAGTATTCCTCAGTGAGCCTAACTGCTAATATTAAGGAAAAAATGTCAGTTTGATTTTTTATGTTGCTTTGTGAGGTAAGTAGCACATTTTATGTATCTTTGCTTAATTAACATGTTAAGCAAGGAATTTCATAAAAAGTATTGTTGGTTGTGGTATGGAGTAAAAGGCAAATCTTTTTGCTAGCATATATTATTGATCTCCATGTGTATTTATTACACTTTAATTTTTCTTTTCTGAGGATAAGAAGCTGACAGTTTTTCTAATGTTTTATTTAATTTAAAAAGAAGAGCTAGTTTTCTTCTTTAAGACATTGTTTTCTGTTCCTATTCAAAGCTTCTAAACATGGGTGTGTCTGTGGTGGGGATTATAGAGAACAAGCTTGGGTTTTTTCCTTTGTTTTTAATTAATTGTTTTCCAGTATGGAATGATTGCCTGTTGTAGGGGCTTCCTCTAAGACAGTATATTGAAAGGTTTTCTTTTTGTTGCATAGATGATACATGGGCTAAACATGCCCTAAAAGAGAGAACCAAAACACTCAAACTTGTAAGAATGGTTTTTGTTCTTAAGATAAATTAGGCTCCATTAGAAACTAAAAAATAGGGGAAGCTGTTACTGAAGTTGCCATTAGTGCCCTAAGATGTTTCTCTGCAGTGTATTTCTTAATTTTTCAATGAGTTAAGTAATATTTGGGTCTGCAGTGTTCATGGATGGGGTAGAATTGCATGGGGTGTCAGGCTGGGATTTTGGACATGGGCAGCCCTTGGCTCTCTTTTGCCCTTGCTGCACTCAGCCCCCAACTTTATATCCCATCAAAAGCTGTAGCGTTTGAGTTTTCACAGTGTCTGGGAAGTTTTACTTGAACACATTTAATGTATTTGATTGCCAGCATTTCATTTAAACTCCATGTCAATTCCTGGCCCTTAATTGCTGTAGGGAATTTGTCTTCCTGGACTTAAGACTTGTAATTTTGTAATTGAGAGCAGGGTAACAGGGTCAATGTTATTTTCCTTTAAAAAGCACCCCAAAACCTCAAGTCTGTAAGTCCAACAGAAATATTTATTTCTGGGTCATGACTCATAAATTATTTGCAGACTTGAGACATAGGAACTGTGCTGTTTTGTTCAAGGAAACAGGGAGATGTTACAGTAACGGCTTAAGAAATGCACACTCACTTGCAGCTTCAGGGGGTGAAGAACAGTCCAGCTGGTGGTGCTGATGTGAGAAATTTATGTGGAACTAGAGAACTTTCAGGCTCGGCTTTGCTTACTGTGGCATTCCTTTGCCTGCAACACAAATGGTTCTTCATCTGAGGAGAGGAACTTCTTGCAAATCATTTCTTAAAGGTCACACCCATCACGTGCTTAGTAGTAATTGAATAGAAAATGTTTTTTTGAAATGACAAACTGGCTTTCTAAAGGCTGCTTGAATACCCCCAAAATATTAGTTTTGAATTAATCTCTTTTCATGTCTTATGAGGATTAAAGAGGTGCCATGGAAAAGAATTCTAATTTCTCCCTCTGACTTTGCTTCATAGCTGTGACTTAATAACGTGTAACATCACAGCATTCTGAGACTGGGGAACACCAGGATTTTGGAGATCAAAATGTCTTTGAGACAAATATTGGTGAGCTTATACGTGCCCACTGCAATATTTAGTCTGCCAAGAGGCTCTTTGCTCTTGGCATTTCTTTGAATTGGCTTATTTTTGCATGGGGATGGCTAATGCTATTTTTACAAGGTCATTTTTCGTAACTCTGATATAACATCAGAATCATTTGTGTCAGTCCTTTTTTACCCCTTTGCTCTTCAAAATTTGGCCCCACAAGATTGTTTTTTCTCTAGGACAGACACCTTGCATGTGAAAGAATATACCCCAGATCACCTGTCTTAAAAGTACTCTTTTAGGTGTGATAAAACTTCTGATCTGTGGATTGCAGTTTCAAGACTTAATTTAGGTGATGTTCGGATTTTGAGACTCCAATCCTGCACTGATTCCCAGGGCCTCAAAGCAGCTCAGTGATGCAGAGCTGATCCTGAAATGATAAACCAGTTCAGCCTCAATCTGTCAGAGGTTCTGCAAATGCATGGAAAGGTTTCTATTCTGGTATTTTGGGAGGCTTTGCCTGTAAATATAAGCAGTTATTTAGGGAGACTGTGATTCATTGTGAAAGAGAAAATAATATGATTATAGGCTTTTCATGCCTTCTTATTGAATTGGAATAGAACACACAGACTGATGCGGAAAAGATTTTATTGAGTGTTTCACTAACAAAACTACCATTATGGGAATAAGGTTTTTGCTGTTTCATTACTCCAATTCTGAACCCTGGACTAGGGTCCTGCTCTAGCAACTTATGTCCCCTTCACAGAATTTTTTGAGGGTTTAGATGCAAATTGAGGAACAAGAAAAGGAATCTGACCCAACTTGATTTTTTTTTTTTTTTTCACCACTTGAACCAGGAGCAGGGGTGCAAGAAGGCAGCAGTATCAGTAAAGCAGTGGGGAAAGTGAAATGCCCAACATCTCCCAGAAGAGTTGAGTATTCCTGGCACAGCTGAGGGCTTGGCAACTTTGCAAAACACTTCGGGGCAGCGGCATCTTTTGATCTTCTCTGAATCCGTGAGAAATGGAAGCTTGCAGATGTCCAAGCGCTAGAAGGGTCTAGGATGCTCAATTGTGAAGTAACTTGAAAAGCTGGATTCTCAGTCTCATCCCTCATCTTTTCTCTCAAATATGGTTTTACAACACTCTTCTAAGGGCATAAATGCTGCTTATGTCATCAAAGGTCTTGTATGAAGGTTGTGCAGAAGTTTAGATTGCTTAGGGAGGGAAGGGCACAGACATTCCTGCTGATGTCTGTGGCAGCCTTGCTTTTGGGAAGACATGCAGGAGACTGTAAAGGACAGGCTCCCCAGAGCTGTAAATCAGTGTAGTTCCCCCGACCTCAAGGGAATGACTGCCTTATATCTGCTGAGGATCTGCTTTGTATGGTCTGAGACACAAAACGGGATTGCAGGTATGTGCCAGGGACATGAGAAGGGAGTTTGACAAGCAGGAGCTGCTCTGGGGACATGGCACGAGTCTGAAGTTGGAAATGTGAAGAGGCCAGCTGGATTACTGTAGGCGCCGGCATGTGGGGTGCTGTCATCCAGGTCCTGTGGTGCCCTACATGGATTTTGGATAGGAACACGGAGGGCACCAAGGCTCTAGCACAGCAGAGAGCTGAGCTACTCGGCAAAGCAGGACTCTGGTGTTAGAGCTGCTGGAACATGCCTCACCTCCCCGTGGTACAGGAATGGCACAGGGGACGTGTAGCACTTGTTTCTGTCATAGGTGTAGCAGGTCTGCGGTTCCTCACAGGAGTTGCCCTGCTGGGCCTGGTGGATTGCCCCACCCAGGTCAATTTCTACGGGATCACAATTTTTGCACCTGAAAGAGATGGGAAATAGAACAAGTGTGAGGAGTTAGATGAAAAGATGCCCCTGCTGAGCTACAAATCTTTCTTGCTCATCTGCCGATGGAGCCAGTAGAGCTCTGTGCCCATTCTAGGTGTTCCAGGGATCACCTGGCCTTCAAGCATCTTTTAGAGCTGGTGTGGGTTAAGTCCTGGGGAGTGAAGTTTGGAAATCAAACTACTTACAGTTCACTCAAGCGGTAGACAAAAGTGGTCCTGAGCGGGGACAAGGGGTCAGAGATGTTCTCCCGAGCCTTCAGGGGGACTCTGCAAAGAGGGGAAGAGAATCACTCTCATGAAAACTACTTATTAAACAGGGCCTGCTCTGTTGGGAGCAATTCTAAACTCTCATCTTCTGGTTATTTTCATTCTGACCCTTCTCCATATCAAATCCCAGGGACAGGAGATCTTGGTCCTCTGCATCCTCAAAGGTAACAACCCTCCCCAAGAGGAGACTGCAACAACTGATGTAAGTGCCACTTGCAAGGTGACAGGGCTGATAGTGCTTATTTTGTTAAACTCTGAGCTCGTAGATGCTTCAGACTGATGGACAGGGATGTTTAATTAGTGGTTCTCCTGTTATGAGCTCTACCAGCGCTCCTGCAGCTCTGGGCCCGAAGCTGGTCTTTTTATCCCAGAGACACACACACAATTCTGTTAGGTTTGTGTGAGTGGAGAGGACAAAGTCCTGCTCTTGAACTGAGATCTGTCTCGTGGGAGACAGATCATTTAGGCATTAACTGATAGTTCATCAGTTTAGGCCTAAACTGATAGTCTAGGCATTAACTATTTTCCCGGGCTTTCTGTCAGCTCGGGAAGTCAGTCCAGTGTGATGGGCCCAATCGGGTTTCCACTTAGGTCAGCTTTTGACAGGTCACGTTCTGCTTCCTGAGCCTGTTCTGTGAAGTTACTACTGGTCTGCTTAAAACATGGAGATGGTTTTTGTATCTGAAGGGACAAACACTAGAGAGGTTCGTGTGATGTAGAAAAGCACTAAGCAAAGGGAAATACTCAGAATATCACAGAAAGCAGCCCACGTGAAAAGCTGTTCGCTTCATCAGTGCCAGGACATAAGAAACCATG
This sequence comes from Dasyornis broadbenti, assembly GCA_013397935.1. Taxonomy (NCBI): domain Eukaryota; kingdom Metazoa; phylum Chordata; class Aves; order Passeriformes; family Dasyornithidae; genus Dasyornis; species Dasyornis broadbenti. The sequence goes on from VZRN01004313.1 coordinate 511,316, forward strand.
CAAAGAAAACGGAACTTGTATAACACTGCATCCCCGGCTCACCATCTCCTGGAAATACTTGGCTGCCACTTACATGATGCGTATGTTTCTTTCCAGGACTTCTTCATCGGGATTTTCTTTGGAAGGGACGAACCTTGAGGTCACTGTTACACACTGACACTTATTATTGACCAGCACGTACTCCTCATCCTTAGTGTCCAGTGGATAACCTGCAAGCACAGGATATGCCATCGCAGAATCAACAACAAAGTCCTCAGAAGCTGCTCTAGAAGAAAGCCAAGGGATGAGAATGCCAGGAATGCACCGTTATGGCACTAGGATTGACTGAAGTCCAGGCTGCACGTAAAAGTGAATCTCTTAGCAAAGATGAGTTCAGCAGTCTTCCTGCTCAGCTTAGTGTGCTGCTGTACATGGGGGTGATGGGACTGGGAAGAACAAGATTAGGAACCTGGACACTGTGGTTGGTGAGGGGCAAACACACAGGGATTACTTGTAAAATGGGAAGGAAGTCCCAGCCACACCTGGTGACTGAAGTGCTCTTTTACCGTAGCAAGTTACCCAATTCCTGTCATGCACCAAGACTCTAGCAGTACAAACCCCAGTTTGGACCTGACCTCTAAACAAATGTCTCTCACTTTGCCAATGTGGCAGATATGTCAGTTTTCCTTAAGTGAAATATCTTGTCCTTCAGGTTCCTGGAGGAACAGAGGCCAAAAAGCACAGCAGGACCCAGCAAGGAGGCAGCCTCCTGACCTGGCAGGGAAAGGCAGGCGGCCTTCATGATGCTTGTGGTTGGCAGGAAAACTCCAGTCCTGATTTACCTCTCCAAGCTGCTGCTTTTAGCGTGCTACACAATATGAAACTCAGTCAAAGCAGGCTAAAACCTGCCAGGTGTCACTCAAAGGCTTTTGGGATGTTCCTGACGTTGTGCAATGCTGCCTTACTGTGAGTAGATGGATTTGAAATAGTTTGTTCTTTGCTTGTTTGTTTTCCCCTCTCAGAGCCTTGGTCTCTTCACCCATAACAAACCAGCCTTGTTTTAATGTGATGTTTTAACATCCCTCTGTATTTCTAAATGCTGCTGAAATCAAGTTCACAGCCATCGCTTTGCAGCATCATTCTTGCTACAGCACCTTCAGTCTTCTGAGAAGTAACGAAGCCAGTGATTTTTGTCATACGGACAGTTTTTATTGGGCTCAGATGGATCTCAGTTCTAGGGACTTCCCTGCTCTGCTTGTTCCTTGGTTTAATGATGGAGAGAAAGAAGAAACAGGCTGAAAACATCTGTGTTAATCATGTTTATAAAGGATTTTGGAGTCACTTAAACTTAAAAGCTTTGGTCCTTCCTTCCCCTATAATATCCCGGTCTCAGTTGCTTCCATTCCAGGTTTTCTGATATTGTTACAGGCACCATAACTGTGGAAAAGGTACCAATACTGTGTAAAATGATGCTTCAGAGTGAGCCAAAGTTGACCTGCTGGTTACAAGTGCTGTTTCTGTGGCCTTTGCCAGCAGTGTACCTGCTGGATAAGATTCTCTATGGAGTTTCTAGCTTGGGAAGGAAATCACTTTCCTCCCTTGTTCTCCAAGCTTCTTCTCTGCCAGCTCATCTATCCACATGAGCTCTTCCCTCTGATGTAGAAGCCTCCCACAAAAGCCTCTCTAGTCCCTGGCTTCTTGTCTTGGCCTTTCTTTTGGCTCAAGGGAAGTCTCTGGCTTCTTGTCCATCACACAGCTCTTCCTCTGCTGTCTGTGCTGCATTCCACGTAACATTGTGTGCAGTTTTTCCAAGCCCTGAATCCAAAGCCAATGCTCAAGTCAGATCCTATTGACTTTGGGGTTGTCCCAAAACCTTTGAGAGCAGGCTTTAATTCTAAATTTAGATTAACACAATCTTATGCATATGCAGGTTTTTCTGACTGCTCTAAAAATACTGCCCTGATTTAATTCCTTGTGTTATACTCTTGGCTTCACTGTTAAAGTTACTGGTGCTCCATCAATTTTTCATTTAAGATTACAAAACTCCAAAAATGTGATTTTATCAGCAGTAGCTCCATGTGTCACCCAGTAAAGTCCCCTTGGGGAGAAGGTATTTAAACGCAAAATTTGCTAATGCTATTTTAAAAATCTGCCGGTTGGATTTCCCGGTGCCTGAGTTACTGCACCAAGCTGTTCCCTCCCTCCTCAATACTTGTGTGGCTGTGTTTCGGACAGAATTTCCCATCTTCCAGTATTGCATTGTCCTGTGCTACACTGTGAAGCCCAACAGAATTGCTGGGGTAGGCAATAAGATGCCCCTTCCCAAAAGATGGAGGAAATGCAGGGATGCAGCTGTCCTTGCTGTTGGGTTGGTTATCCCTGAGCACCGATTTGATCCTGCACACCCGATCAACCATGTGCAGGAGGATGGATTCAGACTGCATAGAAACCTGAGACCCACACTGAGGAATGTGCTGCGAGGACAGGCTGATCTCAGTTGAAATCAAGAGTTGCCAAGAAATTCAGTGGAGTTACACAGGATAAGGTACAGTTAAATCAGAATTAATTGGCTGCAGCCACACAACAGGACTACCAGGAAGGTTTTGGAAGCCTTTAGATCTAGCAGGTAAGAGTCTTGCAAGCTCCCTAGGACTGCAGAAAAGCAAGCATGCACATTGGCAGTTTATTGCCTCAGAAACCTGATAAAAAACGGCTAATTATCAAGTCTTGAAATTGGAGCTAGTCATCACTTTATCCTCCAGGCAGCAATTAAAACCACACAACTCTGATGCAGAAACACCCTGAGGTGTCCAAGCACCACTGAAGCATGGCTCCTTGAGCAGGCTTTGAGGTTTGACCTCTGATGTTAGAATAATGCAGGGTACATTACACAAAACCTGCCATTGATGTCTTAATCCCAGTTTTCCATCTCCTCATTGCTCACCTACCTGCCACAAGGATGATCCCCAAGGAGACGGCCAAGGCCACGCACAGGAACAAAGAGCTCTTCATCTTGCCTTCCCTTCTTTTGAAGAATGTGAGTGGAGAGCCTGATTCTGCCTATAAGGGCGTGTGCAAATTGGTTTCCTAAAATAAACAGCCCAGCCAACAATGGGAAATGTGGCTGGGGACTGAAACCAGGTGTGTTAATGCACCAAGACCTCTGGCTTTCGGAGGGGAAGGGAGCAGGGGGTTGCACTTTTATTGTGCGTTTTTCTGTTCTTCACCAACAGACAACAGAGCTGCTAAGGAGGCACAAGGAGGCACAAAACCACCCCAGCCCTTGGGGATGTATTCCCATCAGGGCTGGTGGAGGGTAAGTAACTCGAAGGGCCACAGCTCTGGCTCTAATTTTGAGAAATCAGACTTAAAAATCCCTTGGGTCCTATTAAAAAAAAAAAAAAAAAAACAAAAACCTTCAAGCTTCAAAATCAGAATCCTGTTTGGACCAGCTGTGTGCAAACCCATACTAGGGGCTGGACCTGCCCCAGGAGAGCCTGCAGTCAAAGCAGGAAAGGTGACAGAGCAGGGGTGGAAGATGTACAGCAACTGCAGCGCTGCCCCTGCATTGAGGAGCTCATCTTCTTGTGAATGGAAAAGGGACTCCATGGGATTTGTGGTTCATGAGAGGTGCTGAGTCAGGTCACAAGAAAACCCTGGGGTACTGGGCGTGCAGGCTTTTCCTGAAGGAGGGCAGTACTGCAGAGGGCCTGGGCTTTTTCTTTTGTCCCAGATTTGGGATCATTTGTGTAAGTTCTGAAGAGCAAATGTTGCAGTGTAGCCTACAATGGCCAGAGCTGTCTCTGTAGCATTTGCATGTGTCTTGCTCAGAAAAGGCCATTTTTAAGGGAAGCCCAATCTTAGCAAGGGCCTGGCTGCTCTAGCCAAGCTTCTTCAAGTGGCTGAACTCTTTTGGCAATGCTGCCAGGCAGCCTGGTTCCTGTTATCTTGCAGGCTGCCTTCCCTTCTTCCAGACCCTGCTGGTTGGGTCCCTAAGCCCAGAACTGTTCCAAGCCCCCTGGTTGTGTGCCCTGAGCTTTTTCGCCAAGGACAAATACCTCACCCTGCAGCTGCATGATGCAATGAGCTTTCAGGTTGCATCAGCAGTGCTCCTGTGCAAGGGGAGCGTGGGATGTTGGGGGGAAGAGGGGTCACAGCCCAGCTCCTTCCAGGACGTAGGGTTATGCCATAGTTCTTTTACAAACCTCGTGTTCTCGTTAGGGATCCATCTTTAGCAAAGAAAAAATTTGGGCTTGTTTCCTTTCCCCATCCCAGAAAGCATTGCTAACAGTTTTATGCAGCCCTCTCTCTGTCTCTCTGAGACAGGGGCAAGATGTTCCCTGTGCCCCATTTTTGGCAGAAGGTAAAAAATAAACCTGGCTCACCTGGGCTGGTAGGGATTCCTGTCTGAAGTACTGTGTGTTTCAGTCACCCTTTTTGGTAAGAATTTTTTTGGAATTATATAAGAAGGGAAGATGCCAGCACCAGGACAGTGCACATGCAACGGAGGCTGGCTCTGATCTGTTTTGCCAAGCTGCACTAATAAAAATATAGCACTGGGAAAATGCAAGGAGAGTATTTTCAAATGTGAAGGCAGTGAATGAGCAGAATTATATGAGTCTTTCTGTTCACTTTGATGGTTTTCTCTGGCTGCTGGTGCTCACTGTATCTGGATTTCGATTGCTAAATCTGCACGTGTCTGTACAGTCCCTTGGTCTGGATATGAAGACACAAGAGCTATTTTCAGTCCTTTCAGCCACCTGCGTGTCTCTGGGGATTTCTAGCTCTTGAGAGGACGGTTTGTGTTATGGCCTGTAACTTTTATGGACTATCCCTGTTTTACTGGGTGATTTCTGGAATTTTATCTGGACGAGCTGCCGTTTGGCAAGAGGCTGGGTGGGGAGCTGGACTCCCAACTTCCCTGCAGGGCAGAGGCTAGAGGCAGAATAAGTGAGAACTGGAAAAGAAATGGGAACCAGCCTTGCGGTTTCAGTATCCATCCACATGTCCTGTGCTTCCAGTTGGCCTTGGACATGCTGAACTAGCATCTTCCAGGTAAGAAGCTGGACAGGTGCCTGAGTGAAGTGAGGCAAAATAGTCCTTGCTATGCTGGGTGAGCAGGACAGCACCAAAGCACAGGGCCTCTCCCAATATCATACAATCCACGAGCAGTCCGTCCTGAGCTTCTCTTTGCTCCTCCTTTCTCACTTGGAAGCCAAGAAAATGGTGCACCTAAACAGACCAGCAGCACTCCCTGATTGTTGTCTTGGTAGCGGTGATTCCACTGATGCTTACAGTAAACTGGTTCGGCTTGAGCAGCTCCTGGTAAACCGGATGAACTAACTCATGCTGGAGATCATCTCCAGCTTCACCAGAAGTGGATGATGTTTTCACTAACTCCTGGAGAAGGTTGGAACAGCCATAGATTGTTTTCTGCTCTTGGAAATTAACTTTGGATTGGGAGACACATCAACTCCACTTAAATCCAAGAGAGTCCAAGTGGAAATGAGCATGCTAATTTTTGAAAGGGCAGAGTTGAAAAAAAATAGGGCAGTTAAGGACAGTTAAGATGGAAACTATCAAGGTCATGAGACTATCAGGGACATGAGAAAGGCCTCGGTTTCTCTAAGTCACCGCTACAAAAGTCATCTGTCATTTTAACCTGGCAGGAACTGGCTGCAGATGTCTCTGCATGGATTCACACAAAAACCCAGCAGGACTGAGCAGCCAGATGACAAAGCCTGGTCACCAGGGACACATGTATTTAGTGGCCAAGTATCAAGAGAGAATTGCCACCGAGGTATAGCTAACAAATGTAACAGATGCTATGTGTCTCCAGACCCAAGTTATTCTTGTTGCTCTTTCTTCTACAGGCCTGTATCTAGGGAGGTGATGGCTGAAAACTGGCAGGGCCAAATTTGGAAAAGGGGTCTGAGGCAAAACCCATTTTGTGCAAGAAAGTTTTGACCCAGAGGTGATCATATGAAGAGGTTGAGCAAGTCAGAAAGTCAAAACTGAGACCTGTTTGTCATCAGATCGATCAGAATCCAAATGAATCACCAAAGAGTGAGTAAGGCCATGCTTCAGCTAATTTGAATATTTGCTTGACCTGGGTTTTTTCCACAAAAAGGTGGACAGGAGCATTTATAAATACATCTGCACCTGTTCTGTGGTGAGAAAAAAGCAGTTGCACTTGTACGCAGAACTGTTCTTGCCAGGACGTGTGCACGTTTAGTTTATCAGTCTCTGGGTTTCTCAGCTCGGACTACACTAATTGCTGTGTGTAATTACTCTGTTCTTGTGGCAAGGCTGCCTGCACCTCATAAAAGCAGATCACTTCCCTGGGGCTCAATATTAATCTCATTTTCCCTTGGGAAGGGTGAGAGGCTAGGCTGGTGCTCTGTGATGGCTGGCAGACACAAAAACACAGGATGAGAATGCAGAGGCAAGTAAGTAGAGATTGCCTTAAAAGCCCTTCTGGTGATGCATACCCAGATGTTGAAAAATTGTAATTGCTCCTTTTCTGGGACGCATGCATCTCTTGCCATAAGGGCATGGATCCAAGGAGTGCAGAGGTGATGAAGCAGCAGTTGCCGAGCTGTGCAGCCTGAAGCTGCCCGCAGCTCCCAAGAACAGGCCTGGCTCTTGCCGAGAGCTGCCTGTATCGCTCTAGAGGTGCGGTTTGGTGACGGGAAAGATAACGGGAGAGTTCATGTCTGCACCTCAGAGGTGTCCAGGGAGGTTTGCAAATACTTGTGCTCCTCTCTGACTTTGATCTGATCGTAGGGAACTGAGTACCAAGTTTTGGTTACGACGGCACAGGTGTCAGGTGTGTTTTCTGGATTTTTCACTCTTTGCTGTAAGATGACCGCACAGAAAGCAGCTGTACGTGGCTGGACTTTTAGAGGAAGCAAAAACCCCTAACGAGGGAAAAAAAGGCTTTTTCTTTGTTTTTTTCCACGTGGCATCTTGCTTGCTGAGAGCTGCCACGGCTGAAACCCCTCCTACCCGCGGCTACCCGCGGCTGCCCGCGGCGTCCGCCATCTCCCCGGGGCCGTGAGCACGCTGCGGCCCTGGAACAGGAAGGGCTCGGCAGCGAGCGGAAGGGACGTAGCGGAAGGGGAAGCGCGGCGAAGGCACCGGTGAGAGCCATGAGGACGCGGCGCGGCACCGTCCTGCGGCCGCGGGCCGAGCCCGCCGAGCCCGCAGATGGCCCCGATGAGGCGCCCGGCGACCGCGCCGGCCCCGAGGAGCTGGCGGACGATGTGGAGCGCTTCCACGAGGAGCAGTTCCGCGCCGTGATGGCCGCTCTGGACAGCGGCGACGAGGCCGGGGACAGCGAGGCGGAAGAGGAGGAGGAAGAGGTGCTGGGGCTGCAGCTGCCCAAGGACAGCGAGGAGGAGGAGGATGATGATGAGGAAGACATGCAGGAGCGGAATCCTTTTGTGGAGTACAGCGCAGAGGAGGCTGAGGATGGAGAAGATGAAGAAGGTGAGGAAGATGAAAATGAGATTGAGGATGAAGAGGGGGACCTGTCCATGGAAAGCGACTTGGAGGAGCGCCACCCGGAAGCCAAGCTCCCCCATGAGCTCTCCTGGGGCCAGCGCAAGCAGCTCTACTATGACACGGACTATGGGAGTGATGCCCAGGCCAAGGGCAAGCGGAGCCAGCAAGAAATCGATGCTGAGGAGGAGGAAGAGGAGCAGGAGGCTCAAGTCATCCAGAGACGGTTGGTGCAGGGTTTGGGGGAGGATGATTACGGGCTGGATATGATCCAGGGCTACCTGGCTGAGCAGCAGAAAACCCACGATAGCAAGGGGCAGAAGATTGATAAGGATCTGCAAGCCCTTTCCAAGAAGGAACAGCTGAAGCTGCTGAAGCAAGAGTCCCCAGAGCTCCTGCAGCTGATGGAGGACTTTGAGGTGAAGCTCATGGAGATCAAGGATGAGTTGCACCCACTGCTGCAAATGGTCAGAGATGGCACTATCCCGCAGGGGAAGGGGAGTCGCTATTTGCAGACCAAGTATCATCTGTACCTGAACTACTGTGCCAATATCAGTTTCTACCTGGTTTTGAAGTCCAAGAGGATGCCAGTTCATAGTCACCCGGTCATTGAACGGCTGGTGGCGTACAGAAATATCATCAATGACCTTGCTGTTATAGACCAAAAGCTTTCCCCACAGGTCCGTGTGCTTCTGAGGAACTACTACGACAAGAAGGAAGAGAAGCGACGGAAGGAAAACAGGTTTTCAGTGTTTCTCACCATGGATGGCAAGAAAAACAAACCAAAACTTGCCTCTGCACCTGTTAATGGCCAGGCTGCTGCTGCTGCTGAATCATCAGATGAGTCAGAGCTGGATGAGGAGGCTGCACTAAAATACTACAAGATGATGGAGGAGAAGCTGGCAATCAAGAGGAAGAGAGCTGGAGATGAAGATGTGCCTGAAGAAGCGGTGTCAGAAGGAGATGATCCCAGTAAAAAGAGGGGGGTGACCTATCAGATGATCAAGAACAAAGGCCTCACGCCCAAAAGGAGGAAGATCGATCGCAACCCCAGGGTCAAGCATCGGGAGAAATTCCGACGAGCCAAAATCCGCCGCAAGGGCCAGGTCCGCGAGGTCCGGAGGGAGCTGCACAGATACGCCGGGGAACTGTCCGGCATTCGGGCCGGGGTTAAGAAAAGCAGGAAGCTTAAGTGATAATTATCTTTTTGTAAGAGCTGCAAGTAGCAGTACTGAATCCAATAAAAATTTGATACACAATATTGTGGGGTTTATTCTTAAGGAAGCTTGGGGTGGAGTGGTATTTGGTTTTTTTTCGGAGGATGCTTTGCTAGAAGGTGTCGTCTGCGAGTGGCACAGGGCCCTTTCCACACCTTGCTCATGTCTTAAGGTATTTTCTTTTGTTGTGGTGCTGTCATGTTTCAGTAAACAGGAAGCCTTGAGAGATGGCAAGGGATGTTTCAGGCAAAGGGAATTAAATGGGCCGTGTGGGATTCATGGTGAGGTGGGGTGGGATGGGTGGACCTCTTGAGGGTGGGTTGATAAAGGGGTTCAGCAGCTGTCACTTGCCTGCTCCGTTTCGCTTCGTGTTCTGTTTCATCCTGTATGGAGTTGCAGAGATGTGGTTAATAGTATTTAATTCTTGTTCTGATTAACTCCTTTGTTAGCTCTTAAATATATGGGCGCTACTTTTAGGGTGTTTTAAATGATTTAGTCCCATGTGGTCTGAAATACTGTTTTTCTTCCTGGAGTCTGTGAGAAGCAAAGCAAGGACTTCTCTAGATTTTATAACCATGTATGCAATAAGCGTAGTCACTTCCCCTATGATAAATGTTAAATGTTGGCTGCTGCTATAGGACTAAGTAGCATTGCTGCAGGACAGATGGGTAGGGTGTTAGGTCTTCAATGGGCAGGTAAACTTTCAGGATGTTGTGATTGCTTCCATGCCTTCAGGTGGGTAAATGCATTTTAACCGCACACTGAAATGCTTGCCAGGAGCTGACTCTGAGTGGCCGGTTGCAATCTGGGCCATAGAAGAGGAATGAGTGATTGGTTTTTCTAAAGGGTAACAAAATCTGTCTCAGGTAAAAACTGCACTTTTGTCTGGGACGGGTTTCAGGGAGCTCATGCCTTGATTTGCGTACCATGCCATCTGAAAGGTAGTCATTTTCCAAATGGAATTATTTCAGGGAATAATTGCCTTATCTAGTGATGTGGTTGGATATCATGGCGGGTTTTTGTGTGTGAGGGTCTTGGGGGAAGCCATCGACCATGTGACAGGCCAGGTTCTGTAATTCAAACATGTACGTGCTCTGCTTCTGCTCTGCAAATGAAATGTGCTTTCATGGAGTTCCTGTGGAAACCTTGACACCCCAGGCCTGTTTCTGCCAGGAACATGCTGTTCACTGCTGGCTGGAGAATATTTTGGTAGTTTTCCAGGCTGTTTGCCAAAGGGAGAGGTAGGAACACAATAAGCTTAAGTTGGACAGATGGGAACAGTCCTTTTCTGTCTTGGGTGCGCTGAACAGGTCTTCTCCTTAGAGCAATGCTTACTCACCTGCCCTTACTGTGAGCAGCACTGTTGGCTGCTCCTTCTTCCTGGGGAGAAGAGTCCCAGCCTTGCTGAGGAGGGAAGTAGAATTTTCCCACCTTTAACTCCCTGCTGGGGTCTTGATTGGAGGCTTCTGCTGCTAATGCTGAGCTATGCTCCGGAGGCTCTGCCAAGAGGTCAGTGAGGGGTAAGATGCTGAGCAAAAAAGCAGCTTAGGTGCTTTTTCTGGGGAGGGATGGTGTTATGTAACAGGCATCACATGGGATGTGCAAAATACCCAGCAGAGATGCTCGCTGATCTCATTACTACAGAACCTGCTTGTGCACGTTTCACACTTGGTGCAAAAATAAAGGGCTGATGGTCCTTCATGGATCTGGCTTTGTGCTTCCTTGGAAAGCTCTGGGCAGCTGGCAAGCAAAACTCTGGCTACTTCCATCTGAGCAGTAAATATGGGAAATAAATTGGCATGCCATTACATGTTCCCCAGAAACCCTGGGATTAAGGTTGAAGGTCAGAGGGAACACTGCGTGTCAGCTACCCAGCCCTGCCTGCCGGCAGATGGCACAGCACAGCTCCTGGGTTAACAAAGATTAACCAGGCGTTATGTCCATTTGGTTAGTTCAGAGATTGGACAAAGCCGTAAGTATAATTCCCGAATGCTTTTATGTATGGGTGATCACGGGAAGTCTGTGATTATTAATACCATGGGAGGGGTGACACTGTACAGTGTCTCTAGGAAATACTTGGAGAAATGTTTTGTGCTGAAGGGAAACTCCTGGTGTTGAATAGGTTTGGAAAATGCCTATGAAAATGGACACATGAAATCAAGCAAGGACCACAGGCGATCAGGAAAAGAAGCAAGGAGTGGATCAAAGTCCTGGTTAATGCTGCTTTTTTCCTATTCCAGTACTTCTTCTGGAGAAGGTGCTGACATTGCCAAGGAATGCTTCAGCCATGAGATGGCACTGGTCCTTGCCAGGGTCCTGCTTGGAGAGGACTGGCAGCCTCCGCAGCACCTAAAGCAGGTGGGGGCTCATCTCAGATAACACCTTTGTCTCACCTCTGTCGCGCTCACAGCCATGGAAGTACCTGCCTGGGGCACTTTCTGCCCGCTTGCCTGGAGCACGGTAATCCGAGAGATAGCCAGTCCTGCCTGCACAGAAATGATTCATATTTAAACTGGCATAGGCAAAGTGTAGAAAGCTCCAAGGTATGAGCTATATTGTCTTTCTGCACCTGGAAGACATAATCCTTGGGGGGTGATGAGCATCCAGAGTAAGCCTGGCTGCCTTTGGAAGCTTGGGCAGAAAAGTACAGTGGCAGAGAGGGAGACAATGCTTTCTGCATCAGAACTTGAAATTTCTGTCTATAGAGGACGAGGAAAATATACTGTATAACTCGCATGGAAATACCTCTGCTGCTGCCTTAGATTTTGTCAAGCTTTTCCTAGCTGTGTAGTTTTTCCTAGCCGTGTTCCATAACATCTCATCATGACAGTCTGGGCATTGTTTTACTCTTGTTAGCAAGCAGAAATTCAGACATTCAGCTGTGAGATTTGTACAGTGGATTAAAGCATCTGTTCAATTAGTTGCAACATGTTGCATTACTTGGGGGAGCGCTGGAAAAATCAGTCTCCAGAAGTCAGTTGCTTTGCTTCTGAAATTTTAATGTGAGATTTAAAAAGAAAGCAGCAACGTGTTTCAGCTTAACCCAAGTGCACAGAAGGCAGGGTGTTCTTTAAAAACTGGCAGATTTATATACTTCCTGCCTGCTGACAACACCACAGTCCAGATTAATCGCCTTGTCTTCTGAAAGAATCTCCCAAATGGAATTCCCAATAGTACGCTGTATTTGGCAGTTTTACTACTAAGGAATATTCTTGGACTTTGTCGCCTTTTGTCCCAGGATCTCCAAACGCTGCTGTCCATGTGTTCTCACGGCGAGGAAAGCCAAGGGGAGGCAGGAGATGGTGCCTTGGCTTCGCTTCACGGGTAAGAGGCCCTGCACCCTCAGAGGGTGGCTGTCGGGGTTGTTGTCACCTGCCGTGCTCCCCCCGGGCCGCGTTCCGCCGCTCCCCGGCGCTGCGGGGGGAGTCCCCGGGGGCGGGGGATGGGGCGGCCGCGGCGCTTCCCGGCCGGGGCGGG
>VZRN01004313.1:523614-561409 GCA_013397935.1 Dasyornis broadbenti
GAGGCGCGCCCTTCCTCGCCGCCGTTTTTCCTCCTCTACCCCGGCCATGGAGGTGGCGCCGCGGCCGCGCCGCCCGGGCTGTGGAGACCCCCGGCGCCCCGTGGCGGGGCCGAGCTGCCCGTGCTGGTGCTGAGCTACCCGGGGCCGGACGGAGCTCGTGAGTACGGCGGCGCTGCTCGCGGGCCGGGAGTGTCCTTTGAGGCGAGGTGGGCGGCGGGCCGGGGGTCCCTGAGCGCCGCGTCGCTGCCGGGGTGCTCCTGCCCCAGCGCTGCGGGCGGGGATTGCGCGGCTCTCGCAGCCACGGGAGCGGCAGGGCTGGGGCTCGGGGTGCCCGCCCCAAAGCTGCCCCTGCCCCGCGGGGCTGTGGGGGGACGCGGCTGCTCCCCGGCGGCGGGAAGGGCAGCGGGGGCTCGGAAGGAGGCGGTTTGTATGGGCGTGTGTGTGTGTGAACCGTGCCGGCCAAGCAGCTCAGCCAAACCAGCCTCACAGAGAGCTCTTTGAGGAGAATTGGTGCCGCCCTTGGAAATCCAGCTGGCTGTCCTGGACTCGGGGTGTAGTTGAGGGGCTGGGGAACCCCCCTCGGGCTTCCTTCTGGGGCTGGTGCGGAGAACAAATCCGAGGCGAGGGCACTGCACGCTTTAGACCTGAAGAGGCTCAAGTGCATCGCTCTGTGGGGCGTGTTGGGTGGCAAAGAGTGTTCTGCTTTGTAAGATCCTCTGTGATGTTTTCGTGGTGTATTTGGGGAATCTGGAGTACTCTGAAGTACTTGGGTGTGTTTGAAAATCGAATAAAACCTACACGCATGGGTGCATATAGAAGAGATCTCTTTTCCATCCATCCTAAAAATAACCAGCAGCTTCATCCTCTGGGCTGGTGCCAGAGTGTGTGTGACTGAGCTTTTGGCCTTTGCTTTGTCACCTTCTGTCCCAGGTGAGCATTCACTCACACTGGAGCTGATTTGTTTGGAGTGGGTATCTGGTTTTTTTCTCCTTTCGAAGCTGATGTACTTGAAGGCATTACTCAGCAGAGCTATAACCAGTGAGGTAAGAAGTCCATGTCTGTAATGCCAAGAGGAGGTGAAATGCCCTGACTTTGCTCTGAGCTCTATGGAGGACTGTCTGTGACTGCCAGCTTACGTTCAAAGTCTCTCCCTTCTAAATTGTTGTTTAAGATGACAGGCCTCTATCAAAACCTTCTGTTTTACATGTGATTTTTTCCTAATCAGGAGATCTTTACCCATAGTAAACCCTGTGATGTGCACGCAAAGGATTGAGCTACTTCTGATGGAAAAGAAGACTTAAAGAAAAATATTTTATCTTAGCTGTTCAAACTTTGTGACAAGCTTTTATCTGGATGTGGACAAACTGAAACATTGAGATGAGTGCATGTTTGTGCACTTAGTGGAGAGGATTGAGCAGTGCTTTATCCTGTGTTAGCCTTACTCTGCAGTGATTGTGCATGTAAGCTTTGTGAAAAACCTTTACAAAATGTATATAAAAGTTCTCTTGTTCTTGTGAGCTGTGGAGGTGACAGCTGCCTGTGCAGTATCGTGTGTCACAGCCCGCTCAGGGACTGACTGATGCAGTGATAGCAATGTCTGGAGGGAACAGGAATCAGCATCTATTTGCATGGTGTCTTGGACTCTGTTTCTCCTGGGGCAAACTCTCTCTGTAAATCACTTTTTTCCATCATCTCTTTTTTTCTTGTTGCGGTTTTTTCCAGTTCTCACATCTCTAAAAGCATCTTTCATTCGTTCCCACAGAGCAGCAGGAGCAGTGCAGTTCTGATGCAAAGTCTTACATGTTACAGGGAGGCAGTGGCCACTACACCAAAAAGTCACTATTTCACAATATTTTGGAGGCTTATTTCAAGTCTCTTTTTTTTCCTCTTACAACACAATCATTGAATGATTCTCTTGTATTCTCACCTGATTCCAGCCATCAGATGAAGGCCGGAGCTGCTTAGGGAGGGAGACTGCAAAAGCAATTCATGGCAGCAGGGCCTGCTTACTTGTTACAGGTGGTTCCAGGCAGAAGGAACAAGGTGATGTACTTAAACACGCAGACCTGCAGTAAAACCCTAAGATACTAGTAAAATACAGTACAAGCAATGTGATTAGGCTATCCTTAAAAAAACCCAAAACCAAACCCAAAACCTTTCCTTGCTCTTGCTGAAAGTCTACCCAATACCATGACACTTGAAGTAGACTTTGCCTTCCCACTTTTCAGTTGCACTTTCAATTATGAGAGTTACTTCAAACCTTAAATAACATCTCTGTGTTTCACATTAGGTCAAGAAAAACCTGTTTGTAATTTCTTAATTATGAAATTATTACTGATTTTTGGGTTGTTAAAATTCCTTTTGCCCATTCCTGTTTGAGCTTGCAGGTTTTGGAAGCTGATATTTGAGGTAATGTGCATATCTGTGCTGGCAAAAGAGTCAGAAGCACATTTTGCTATGTAGATGCTGTGTTGCTAATTTTATCTTTTAAAAAATACATTCCGGTGTCAGAGACGGCTTTGTCTTTTTTGCTTTGCAATCTCTACACAGTGAGGGGGAAATTTTTCTCCTAATGACAGAAACACAGGTTGCTCACAGGTTCTGAAAATAAAAGTAGACCCAAAGATGCTCCGTGGAGTCCTAAGGGCGGTTTGGAAATTTATTTGGGTTTCTTTGCTTAGACTATTCTAATTTATTCTGCTTTGAAACTCAAAGTACTTTACAGTACAGTTGAGCTCTCAAACACTGGTGGCTGACAGAGTGCTTGGTGTTCAGGTGGTTGGTCTTAAAATTCCAATGTAGTCAGTTTGTGATTCTTTAATCTTTAAAATGTTTTGGCAGAACCCTGCTATGTTTTGCAATCTGGCCAAAGCCTCTAAGGGTTTGTGCCAAAGTGTAGCTCACAGGAGGGTTTGTAGGACCAGTCAAGGCTGTCTGACCGGTTTGAGATGGAGAAAGTGGTTCATCGTGCACAACCGCCTCTGCATTTGTCCGTGATTTGGGTTTTCCTGTGTCCATGACCATCCTGGAACCCTGATGGAGCCTTATCAGGTGCCCTTGAGTTGCCTGGTAGTTGGATGAAAGGTTTTTTGAAAACACAAATATTCAATACTTTTCTTTTGTTTCTTCATGAGATACTTTGTTGTTTTTATCATTTTGAGGCACAGGATGGGGATAGGAGAAGGTTTGTCTTGGGGTTCTCAAGTGATGATTAAAAGGTCACAAGGCTGTTAAGTCCAACAGTTCCTGTTTGGGGTTTTTTTGGTCCTTTTTTTTTCGGTTTTGGAAATAAGTCAAAGTTAAAGAACATTTTCCAAGTACTTTAAATATCCCTATGGAGTATTTGCAGCAGTATCATTACATAAAGGAGCCTGAAAATAGAGCTCAGCTGGAAGGGGAAGACTGACTTCTGTTATTTCTTCATGTTAAAAACAAACCAATGGAAGTTGAACCCCTCCTAATTTTTTTAGCAGACCTTCCCTGTGGTCCTGGTGTGTAGTGCCGAGTTCAGTTGAAGACCCGTGTTGTGAAATGGGAGCTGCAGGGTTACACCCAGTGCTGTTGGTATTTCTAATTACTTCAAAACAGAGAAATTAAACAGTCTGATAATGAGATCTGTTGGATAATAGCTTGAGCAATAGCTTATGGTGCTTTGTTGATTCGCAAGGGTTTGTTTTGACCATGTGCTGTTTGTTTAGACCCTGTCCAAGGGTTAGCCAGGGCCAGCAGCTGTTCTGTAGCAGTTGGTACATGGCCACTTCCACTGGGTTTAGAATTTGGGGTGGTACAGTGTGGATGCTGTGACTAGCGGCTGTCATTGCTGAAAGGGTGTATAAATATATGAGTTAAGATGCTGTCAGCATGTTTTATGAATTCTTTTCTCTTGGGGAGAAGAAACAATAGTAATTCTTGTCTTCTTTGAAATAATTGCCCTTTGCATTGCTGTCAGAACAGGCTGCGTGGTGCTTGGTTGGGTTTAGCCTAATGGGGAAAGAGTTGCTGAGTCAAAATGCTGCACTAAGCAGGAAGTTTTCAGCAAAAGCAACTGCTTCCTCTTGCCAGTCAGAAATAGCAACTCTTAACCCTTTTCCCCAGTGTTATGGGGCTTTTACATGATGGGTGCTGTTTTTTTCCAAAAGCTGCGTGCGTTGGCATGCTGAATTCTGTATCCAGCAGTCTGTTTTGGCATTTCACATCCCTGAGAAACAGATGTGCATCCTTTTGAGTACTTCTTTAGGGAACAAAAAGCAGGGAGAACAGTTAAGGTCCCATACATGGATCATGTGTTCTTACCAGTACACTATTCTAGTGACAGCCTTCTCCAAGGCTGACTGTCCATCCATTTCAGATGCGTGTTAAATACACCCACCCTCCTCAGATATATTGGAGCCACACAGCAATGAAGTCAGATGAGCTAATTTATTGGTGCCCTCATATCATTGTTGAAGTGGGTGGTGACACTGTGGTGACCTTGGGAATGAGAAAACTGTCAGGTGACCTGGGACCTCTTGTCCCCCAGCATCAGGACTGTGTGAGCTGGGGACACAGGGGACATTCAGGCAACCAGGAAGGGACAGGGAATGCAGTGCTGTTTTTATAGTATTGTTATTATATTGTTGTTGAGAGGTTGAAAGCCTGTTTCTCTTCCTGCTGAGAGACACTATTTCTTTTTCAGCCCCACCTGAGCAGTACAATTTTCAGGTGAGATTTTTGAAGTATAAGATTGGGTCACAGTGTTTGTGGTGTTCTCCCTCGTTGTCCTTCCATGTGCACATGCCCTGCTGAAAGAGCTTCATTCTCAGTCACTGACGTGCTTAGAGCCAGATCATTTTTTCCTTCCTCTTTCCCTGAGACGAAAATCCATCCTAACGTTTTCTTGTACGTGGGAAATTTTAGCTCCAAGGTGCCCCTTGAGAAGGTGGCACAGCGAATAAAACCCAAACTGCGACTTGCACACCTCCTGTGAAAACAAAGGTGCCGATTGAATTCCTGTAGTGGCATCCACCGATGTGAGAGGAATACAAATGTGGCTTTGTATTGCCGGCGCTGCTCCTTTGTTTTCCGGGGGCGATGGATGGGGGGTGCGGGGTGTTCTGCTCGCTCCCAAACGGGCTGGCACAGCCCGGCGAGGAGGTGCTGTGCTGATGAGCGCCTGACTGCCGGCCCCGCATCAGCAGCGTCTCGGCAGCATCCTGGGAATCGCAGGCGATCACATGAGCCTGGATTCCCAGCTCAGTTCATTAGTCAGCCA
This sequence comes from Dasyornis broadbenti, assembly GCA_013397935.1. Classification (NCBI taxonomy): domain Eukaryota; kingdom Metazoa; phylum Chordata; class Aves; order Passeriformes; family Dasyornithidae; genus Dasyornis; species Dasyornis broadbenti. The sequence continues at coordinate 528,866 of VZRN01004313.1, forward strand.
TTTTGGTCGCCACCCTGCTCCCTGCGCACAGCCAATCCCGGCGGCACTGGCTGCCCGGGCTGCGCCGGGAGAAGGGACCAGGCGCCTGGATTTCGGCACACCGGGACACTGCCTCTCCGCTCGTCCTTTGTTTTTTTTCCTGCGGTCATCACCAGAGGAAGACATTCTTTTTGCTTCTGTTGCCTTTTTTTTTTTTTTTAATATATTTTGTCCCTGTTTTTCCCTGCTGCCTTTGGTGCAGAAGCCAGGTTTTCTGTGGACGCTGAGGATCAATAGCCTCTAGCGTAGCTGGAGACGACGGCAGTCGGTGGAAAGGAGGGAGGCAGAGCTGAGCGGGAAGGAGCAGCGTTTTTACCTTGCTTGATCTATGAAAAGGCCAGAGCAGCCTCTGTGATCCTGAGCAATCTGTCCTTTAATCGCAAGGTATTTCTGATTTTCTTCTTCAGAAAGCTTTTGTTTTTAGTCCTTATTTTGCCCCCGTTGTTGTTGTACCAGCTGAGTCATCATGTCTGCTCTGACGCCTCAAAGCGACATGCCAACCCCCACCACAGACAAGATCACTCAGGCTGCCATGGAGACCATCTATCTTTGCAAATTCCGCGTGTCGATGGATGGAGAGTGGCTGTGCTTGCGCGAGCTGGATGACATCTCGCTGACACCCGACCCCGAGCCTACCCACGAAGGTACGGTCCGGTTCTGCCCCGGGAGCCCCGGGCCGGCGCTTTGTTCCGGCGCTGCACGAGTTGGGAGGGGGCGTCTCCAGGAGCAGATGCTCGTGTCCTACCTGCAGAGCCTGGGCAGCCGGGGGCATGTCAGAGAGCCAGATTGCTGCTTCGGATTGCCCTCAGAATTTGTAACCCAGCCCTTTAAGGCAGATTGGTGATGAATTATCTTTTTAGTTGTATCAGGTTTCTGTATCTCGGGAAGGAAGAAAACCCTGATGTGTGCTCAATGAGAACATTTAATCATGATTTTGCCCTTAATCCAGGGCTGATAGCTCTGTTAGTGAGCTGCCAGCTGGTACCAGGGGAGAACAGTGGCAACACCCCAGCTTGTGCCCGGTCGTGGGGAGTTTTTGGAAAGCCCCAGCGATTACACAGCCATGCCTATTGTCAGGTGACGATGCCATCACAGTGCCCCAGCTCGCCCCTGATGAGTGTGCTGCTGTTTATGGTGGCTTGGGAAGCCTGAAACGTGGAGATGTAGCACATCTTGCTTTCCCTTGGAAAAAGGTTTTGTCATCTTGGTTGATAAACAGTTTAATACCAGGACGAGGACTGAAAGCTCTGAGAGTACTGAAAACATGAGAGGACATCTATGCAGTGCTCTTCCAATAAACAAGTGGGGAAGGAGGAGAGGTGCTGAGCTTCTGAGTGCCCTTGCTGGATGCACCTTTTGGTTTTAGAGCAAGGAGGTTCCAGCTTCTCATGGCTGACCCTTTGCCAGTAACTCCTGAAATGCTGCTCCACTGAGCAGTCTTGCTTGACCCGTTTGATGCTGGCTGGTTAAGTCAGCGATGTCTTACATTGTCTTGCTGAATGAGACAAGTGAAATTGTGGTGGGGATTTAAGCTTTAAAATAAATTTCCACGGGATAATTTAATTTCCATTTGACAGCTGCTTTTGGTTACAGTAGCCCTTGGGTTTGGATTTGGCTTGCCAAGTACTTAGTCACGCAGTGGGATACCAGACAGAGGTTTCAAAAGGAGAAACTTAGCATTCCCTCTGAAGCGTATCCCAGGGGTTCAGGGAGGTGAGTACAGGGTGAGCAGGAATTCAGTTGTCTTCCAGTTCCCATGTTTAGTGTGTGACATTGAGACTTGCCTTGGTCTCACTCCAGTGTTTTTCAAGGTGTAATTACAGTCACTCTCTGGTGAGTACCAGAAGCGGTTAGAAGACAGTACTTGCTCACTTCATTGCCATATTATTTCATTCTTATGTCAAAAATAAATGCAAAAAGAGCAGTACCATAACGACCTTCACAGAGATGTTGATGCATGCATAAATTGAGGTTGCTTGTTGGTTGTTTGGGGGGTTATATTTGCATCCGAGTGATATTTTGAACAGAGAAGGTCAGGAAGAGTGTTGACAATAGGAAAGCTGACACAGCTGCATGCCGGTGCTGGATCTGGTGCTACTGCATTAGCACTGCTGCTGTGTCTGCAGGGTGTGCTCAGGTCGGGGGGACGGGACCATGGGCTTGTGTTTCTTTGTAGGGTCTCCGTAAAACTGATGTGCGAAGGTAGGCGTGATGAAGAAGGAAAAAAAAAAAGCTGTAGAATTCTGCCAAAGGCATAACAAAGGAGGACAGTTTTTTCCTTACAAATCAAGACGTGCAAAATATATATTGCAGTAAGTACCAAATCCAACAGCTTGTTGGAATAAAGATTTGAAGCCTTCCATTGCTGTCCCTCAGCTCTTGCTGCTCCTGGAGAGTTTTGTCCCTGGCCTTTCTTCACTCTGTGATCTGCTGTGCCCCCAGCCCTTGAGCAGCCATCCTGCCTTAGATCCAGTCACAGCAATCCCAGCCCTGCAGAGCTGGGGCTTGAGAGAAACTAAGCAAAACTTTTCTTCAAATTAAATGCAAGTGGCAGATACTGAGTTGCTCACAACTGTGTATATTCCATATAACCTGTAGCACGGCTGCTCAATTTAAGAACAAAAGCAATTAATACGCTTTTTCAATTGGTTGAAGCAATTCTGCGTGCATTTGAAAATAAGCAGGTTTTGCTGTTTACTGTAAATCTGCTTGGATTAGAAAAAGAACTAATTGTTTTAAACAGGCAGTGATTCTTAGTAAGACAATCAGAATCTTACTGTGCTCTGCAGGCCCCTCAAAATCAAATGTGACACTGGCGGTTGCTAACTTTGTTTGCTTGCAATGGGTGTGATGGTCTTTGAGGCATCTTGAGGGATGGAGGTAAAATACACCTGCATTGCATTTGTGTTGAATATTGAAGAGGGTGTGTGTACGGATGACATTGAACACTGATCTCAGCTTTGGGGAGAAGTTAAACAGAACGGCCTTTTTTAAGGCCATTTTACTGGATGCTAAATTTCTATGTTGAATAATCTTGAGGAGCTTCATAGTAGAGCTGTGGAAATTTTTGTCCTCATGGGATCAGAAGGAATACATGTGCTAACTTGAGTTTACTTGGAACTTTCAAAAATTACACTATTCCTCTTTTTATGAATCCTCTTCTATTGAAACTAAAAGGAACAATTGGAATTGGAATTTATAACATGGGAGGATGAAATTATCTTTTCTATAGGGCAGAAGCTAAGGTCAGATTTTTTTCTTCTTTTTTGACCAGTAATTTAAGAGTTTTCGTTTCTGATATGTGCTTGTGTAAAATGCCCCAACAAGGAGCTGTAGAGCTCTTCAGGAAAAACAAATGTTCTTTTGAAAACCTCCTGCCCATTAATGTGTTGCACTGGTTGTTGAATTATCCTCCAAATCTTTCCTTTTCTCTCCATTTTCTATCTAAGTGTTTTTCTGTGTTTCTTTGCGTACTTCACAATGGTTTAGGGAAGCAGCATAACCTTACTGGTTATACTTTTGTTTTGCAAAGTGGCAACTGTTACTTTGGTTTAGGGTTTCTCTAGTAGTATGGAATAGGAACAGTCACGTTGTGGGAGAGGTGGAATTGTTCAGTGGATCGGACCTTTTCCATTACAAATAAAAAATCTGTATTGTACTGAGAGTGGCAGGGACCTTTCAGGTATGGACAAAACCTGCATGAGATGACTCTGTAGTTGGAAAAAACCTCTTAAAACACATCTAGTGATAGAAACCCCTCAATAGGTCACAGGTTTGAAGGAGCTGGAGACCGGATCGAATAGAATAAATGTGAAGTCAGTAAGTGCAAGTTAAACAAATTACAGTGTGTTCACGGTCATAAATTTTGGGAATAGTAGTTAGGTCATGTAATGCAGGCTTCAATTCAGAAATTACTCTGAAGAGTTGTTTCCTTTGCTCTTTTAAGCGGTGTCAGTCTAAATGAAGTCTGACCTGGGAAAATCGGGGCAGGTTTATATCCCTCAAAGGTGGTGAGTCAAAAGTGCTGCAGAGAAAGCACTTGGATGTCAACCCAACTGGGAAGTGAAAGGTGGGGAAAAAAGCCCAAGGGTTTGGGTTTTTGTTTTCTTGGTGTAAACTATCAAGGGCCAAAATAGGATGACAAATTTCCCATAGCAGTTAGTCATGTGTTTCCCACCGAAAGCAGGCTGGTTGTTTAGAAACATTCCATACAACTGCACACAGTGGCAGCATAGAGAAATTGGGTAATTATTCAATGGTAATCATGTGGAGCTGGGAATAAGATTTAGGATGGGATTATACTGTGACTTCATTTGATGTACGTTGGCTGTTTATGTGTCCCAAAGGTGTAATGGAGAGTGGGCTTGGAAGTTCCAACTTGTCTGTACTTCTTTATTTCTTTTTTATTTCCTCCTGGTTTGTTGCTGATCTTTGAGTGCTCTTTTCTTCTGTTTGCAAGGCTCTCTGTATATATGCATATTTAGAGATGGAATTTTTAGGCAGTGAGTTTTAAAATAAATGGTTTTTTAAGCTACTTGGTCCCAAATAGATGGTTCGTGGTATTCCAGGCTGCAGACTGCCTGGTGGCTTCCCTGATTTTGGTCTTACAGGATAGTTGAGCGTGATCCTGAAACCCTTTGCTGATCCCTTTTCTTTGTCAACAATTCCTGATCCACCTCATTTGCAAACCTAACCTGGAAGAATTATGTGTGTGCCTCCCGTAACATTAACACCATTTACTAATTTTCCTCCTTGACCTCTTTATGTGCTATTAAATGTATTGCTAAGGTAGCAAATATCAGAATACAATTCAAGTATAGTAATGCATCTAGAGGTTCCCATTTCATAATAAAACTGTATTTGTCCAGATTTGGGCCGAGCCTTTCCCAGCAGCCCAAGCAGCGGGACTGACATAGCACCATCACTCAGTACTTTCTATATCAAGCTCAGTTTTCACTTCCCAAAACGGATGCCTTGGGGTTTTTTAGGTTATTTTACTGAAGGCTCAGCTTCTCCTTAGGAGTTTGTTAAAAATTTCTGTCCTTAAAAATAATTTTAAAAATACTGGCCTGTTTAAAAACTTGTGACCTTTTCTTCCTGATGGAAGAAACTCTTCCCTATGAGTTGGGGGAGGCCCTGGCACAGGGTGCCCAAAGAAGCTGTGGCTGCCCCTGGATCCCTGGACGTGTCCAAGGCCAGGCTGGACAGGGCTTGGAGCAGCCTGGGATAGTGGAAGGTGTCCCTGCCCATGGCAGGGGGTGAGGCAGGGGGTTGAATGGGATGAGTTTCGGAGTCCCGTCCAAGCCAAGGCAGTCTGTGATTCTGTGATTGTATTTCATGTGTCTTTGGAGGAACTTGATTCTCATATCAGGGTGCTGTGTGTGAGGTGATTTTCATCGGTTCAGAAAGGTTTCGATTTTCGCCTCTATTTTAGGCTAGTAACTTCAGCCTTTAAAAACGAAGTAAATGTTGAGCAGCAGTGTGAAATAATTTTGATACTGTTCTGTTCTCCCGGGGTTTACTTGTAAAAGCTCTTGTTGCCTAGGGAAAGTGTGTCCTGGCTGCTTCAGTGAGATGCTGCTGCTGTGTCGGTGAAGGGACTGAATGCGAACCCCTCCATTGTCCAAATACCAGATGGGATTTTTGTGATTAATATATTAGAGATAAGTTCTCCAGTTCCTTTCTGAAGAACAGGCTCGAGTGTTCTTTTCAATGGGATATTCAGTTCCATAATACTAATCTTCCTGGGAATCTGGTTGGAATGAGTTAATCGTTTTATGGAGACTTTAAAGTCTTGGTCATCCTCTTTTCTAAACTTGGTGCAGAGTTAAATAATTACCATCATAATCAAAAGTATTGAGTTTTTCACATACCCTAAGGACCATGGAAACTATAGAGTTTCAGGTCTTTGTGCTTCTTCTGTGTGAAGATGGTTTTCCCCCACGGTGGCTTGGTGGGATTTCCAGACAAGTGATAAAATGCGCAGTGTAAAAGAAGACATGAACTCTATGCAAAGTGCAGTTGCATGCGTAGAGAATGAATTAAATAGGAAAGAAAGTTCTAATTAAATGCGTGCTTTTGCCTCTAAATCTATGCAAATACCATAGTACCACTTTAAATTCATGCAGTTCTTGCTAGTAGGAAGATGGGATTATGGCTCATAGGGATAGAAGAGAAGAAAATATTTGTGACTCCTTTGGATATTTCTCTGGGAGCTTTACGTGGGTTACTTGCTAAGGGTTAAAAATAAATGAGAAAGATGAAATGAAGCGTGACAGTTCTCTCTGTCCGTGTTACCGAGCCACTGGTAAATCTGGTTTTGGTTGTATGTTCTTCGCTGTTTATGCTTTAGATTAAGAAAATAATCCAACCCCTTGGTATTAGATAAAAAATGTTTCAGTGGTGGTGTGTGGCTTCCCTTACCGCGTGCAGGGATTCTGGGGTGATCAGATCTGGATCTGAGTCACAGAGTCCCACATGTGCAGCAGGGTCCAGGGAAACTTCAGAGACAGGTCTGTCCACCCTGGGGAGATTCAGTCTCCTGCACCTTTGGAAACTGCAACACCTGGCATTAGAGACCAAAACCCCTCAATGCTGCATGTCGGGGAGAGCATCGCCAGGGATTTGTTCTTGCAACAGCAGGGATTTCCTCTGGTGGAACTCCTTGTGGCTGCCGTAGTAGTGCTCAGCCATAGGGGAATGCCTGTGAAAGTCTCTGGTTTGGAGGAAAACAGTTCAAAATGAGCCCTGTGCATAGGCCAGTCGCAGGGGATGAGGGGCCTGTTGGGCAGCGGTGCTGCAGCACACGGAGCTCGTGGGGCTCAGCTCCTTGTGAGCTGTGCTGGCACTGAGGCTCAGGGTTGTTTGTTTTAGCTGTGCAGGAGCTGTTTGCAGGCCAGGACTGGCTCCCGGGGCAGGAGGCTGCCGCTGACTGCGTGTGGGAGGGAGGAGGGCCCCGGCAGCCTCTGTACTTTGCTCAGGACTTCAGCACAATTGGCTCGGGAAGGGGGATAGAGCCTTTCCCGTGCTTTGGACCTTCCGCCGGATCACGGATTAGCGCTGGGGTGCGTAAGTAGGGAGTGAAAAATGCCCAGGGTTTGGGCCATTTGTCTGCCTTGGCTCGTGGGGTTTGAAACAGGGACCTAGTGGGTGTGCTGAAACCAGTTCTCCTTGTCCTGCCTGCTCCTCTCCCAGGATACCTGCCAAGGAGAGAGGTGCTTCCCTGACTGAGTCCTTAGGGAATCACCATCTGCCTGTGACCCGTGTAGGGCTCAGCTGGGTGTCCTCTGTGGGGTTTGTCATTTGGGGTGATGGTCATAACAGAGTTTAAGCTCTGCTGAACCTTTAAAATGCTCTCAGTGTGTCTTTGCTGAACTTGCCTGCTTCCCATGTGTGGCTGTTTTCACTGTCAGCAGTTCTTCTTGGAGCTGGGTATGAGGAAATTGAAGCAAAAGCTGACATTGCATAAATAGCACAAGTTTAGTGCTTTTATCTTACAAATAAAGTAATGCTTTTGTTACGTTTCTCTTTAGGATGTGCTTTACAAAAATGTTGCTTGTGTTAATGCAGAAACAAAGCTTCTGCAGCTTTACTGAGGCCTGCCCTGGTCTGACTCTGGGAGGAAAACGCTTTGCTCTATTGCTTTGTGCAGACTAATAAACCCTTTTGACTTGCAGATCTCTTGCCACTATGAATTAAGACTTGTATGATGCAAATCTGCCTTTCAGTTATGCTTTTCTTATGCCTTGATTTTGAATCTTTCCTTTAGATCACGGCTTGCATGACGTTTTTCTTTCTTTTCCTTTCCTTTTGCTGTTTGCAAAGACTCTTGGGAGGATTTGACAGATGTGGTGGAGCAATTGCGCGATGATTCCGAAGGTGCGTTCCACACCCACATCTCACAGCTCTTGTTTGTGCTAATCGTTGGCTTCTGCACTATTATTTTGAGCCTTAGTGCAAAATGCAGTTAGTTTTCCTTTCCAGTGCCGGTAGCTGTGGCTTTCTTGCATTTTCTTGATGTTGCTTAAGTAAATGTTTGCTTTTTTTTTTACTGTTTTGACTTGAAGTGGAGGTAGAAGAAGCGGAATCAATTTAGAAGGCTATTTGCCGCCTTCTAAATGCTTTCAGAGGCAGTAGTTTCCTGAGCCTGGCAGAAGCACCGCTTAAAAGGTTGCACCAACATATGGAAGCTGAATTTTAAAAGATATTGCAGAAGTCACCCTGAAGCCTCAGATTTTCTGCAGTATTTCTGTCTAGATTGTTCCAATTTTCTGGCAGTATCAAAAAAAAAAAATTATTCTAAAACTTGTATTGCAAATTTTTGTTAGAACTTGTGAAGTACTAAATGAGAAACTTCTTTGTAGTGCTTCTTTCTTGATTTTTAAAAACGGTGCAAATGTGGAATAGTTGAATCCCCGGCACAGCAAGTGGTCAAGCAAATTGGTACTTTGATTAAATGCAACTGCTTCTGGTTGGGATTCAAGTGTTTGCAGCACAAAATGCTGGTGTTCTCATGCACTGAGCATATTGATCCTTGCTGGTCATCTTCCACGTTGGTGCCTTTAACTGCTGTGCTGGTTCTGTGCCTGGGTGCTGCCCGGCAGCCTCCTCAGCCACAGGCAATGTCCTCTTCTCTCCTGGCACAGCAGCCCATGCTGCTTCCCAGAGAAGGGCATTTCCAAGGTAGGCTTTAAGGGAAAAAAGGGGTTGAGAGTTTTTTTTTTTTTTTCATAAAATACTGTACAAGTTATTTTGCGTTTATTTTGCGTCAGGTGAGATAAGTTCTGCCATACGGAAGAAGCTGTGTTAAATTTCAGGTTCCTTTAAGTTGGTGTTTTTACTGTCAGATGGAGAACCTCGCTGAAATGCTAATGAATTGGCATTGCTTTCAGTGGGTTTGTTCAATGCTCCAGTGTCTCATCATTCCCTGCCTTTGATCCAGGTTTTAGCTTCGTTTTAATTGCTTCTTCCTCATTTTAGAGTATGAGGAACGATACAATTTATTGTCACCAAATGAGAAGTACCAAGACCAGTCACAGCTTAACCCTTTGAGATATTGTATTGCGCTGACTCTTTCCTTGACTTTCAGGTTCCTGGGTACACGTTGTACCTTTTAAACAAATTACAGGATTCTTGGATGCTTTTGGAAACAGCTTCATGGAAGCAGCTGGTTAGAAAGACATGTCTATTCTGTAGAAGCTGCAACATCTAAATAATGAAGTGGCCTGAGGGTTTGATTCCTTCATTTGAAACCCAAACCCTATGGAAAGGCAAAGTTCAAGGGCTGGGCTTTTGACTTTTAAAGGTTTATGGTATGGGATGTGTAGGAAAGGCTGGGCAGAGGTAGTTAGGTGCAGAAGGACGTTGGAGAAGGTACCGGCTCAGATGGAGCATGTCAGGTCCACGTCAGCATCAGGCTTGTCCCAGCTTAAAGCCAGCCCCACAGTTTTACCGTGTAAAAGTCAGCCTTGCCTGCCTACCCTGCCTTCTTTAAAGGTGTGTGTGGTGCAGTACATAGAACAAGAGTATAAATTAGCATTTAATTTTTGGAATAATCCTTAGGGATTTTATCCAGTTTCATACTATATAAGCTGATTGTTTTGCCAGATGAGAATCTTGGATAAACTGCATGTGCAGACTAATGAAGCAGAAGCCTTTTAGTAAGTGTGATATAGTGAAAATACTTTCCTGCTGAATCTAGCTAATAACCTCAGCCAGAGGAGCATTTTCCTTGGTGCTGTCTTGTACAGTTCCTTTCATTCTGCATTAGGGATGGGTTTGCCACCCGAGCAGAGTCACTGTGGATGCCTGCTACCCATCGGATCAGTGACCTTGGCCAGGGAGGAAGTGCGATGAGAGGGGATGAGCAGGAGGTGTCTGTGTTCTGGCAATACTGTGGCTGACCTTTTTCCTGAGTCTGGCTTCCCGGTGATGGTGACTGTTAGCTACATTGCAGGTCATAAAATGGATTGGAAATCCAGAACAGGTCATGTGCTCAGGGTACATCCAGATTAGCCAGACCCATCAGTAGTCCTGAAAGGCAAGGAAAACCCCTGGCAAAGTTCAGTCTTTCTGCAGTCCAGTGCTGCTCTGAGCATTGCACTCCTAAATGAGTACTTGGAAGTTCACTGAACTATGGAAATAAATTAGAGAAGGAGATTTCTGGTGCTGCTTCACTCTGAAGAAAAAGGGGATAAGAGAAGCTCTGTCCTAAGCTGCTTTGGGAGAGACCGAACAAGTGAGGCATGGTATCAGGTTTGGATGATGGCACTGCCCTGGCTCTTCCCTCTCCCAGTGCTGTGGATTTTTCCCAGCCCACAGTGACGTACACTCAGCTGTGGTTTCGTTAGCTGCGCTCTTGGCGCTCTCTCTCTGGCTGGTGGGTGCTGCCAGGGTGCCTCGTGCTTAGATCTGTAGTCTGAGGTGTCCTCTGGTCACGTCTCTGCTGCCAGGAGTAGTTAATCCACTCGTGAAGGCAGCAGGTTGGTTCAAGGGTCCCTGTCAGTTGGCAGCAGCCCTGGATAAATGGGCCTTACAGGGGTGCAACTGCCTGCACCCGAGAAGTGGAGCTCAAAAACTGGGTGTGAGTAGCAGGTGTAAAGGTCTGGATGTCTATAATATGGCAGAGGAAGAATATAGTCCTGGGAGATCTGTGAGTTTTGGGATTCACTATGATCTGTCAGGAGCCAAGAAGATCGGCTCCTTTTCACTGGTGAAAACCAGTGGCAGTGTTAAAACCAAGAGAGATAAGTGGGACTTGGCCCCATGTTACATCTAAGTTTAAAAAAATCATCTTGAGGAAGAGAGGTGCAAGCTGGGATAGAGACACATGTTTCTGGATTAAGTGTGAGTGGGTCCATGGTGATCTTTAGATGGAAGAACAAACTACAAGTGGATTCTTAGTAGCTGGGGACGTGAAGTGGAAGAAGTGATGGCCATGACAGTCAGAGACACATTGTCGAGGTGCAAAGCACAGGATGAACACCAGGCTTCAAACTCCTTTCCTGAGAATAGAGAGCATCTGTAGTCATTTGAAGTATTAAGACACCGTTAGTATGATTCCTTGTCTATTTCCATGCCATTGTGGCTTTGGCCATAAAATGCTAGTTGATGTTGATTTTTCTGCACAAAAGGCCTGCAGAGTGCCTCCTGTGAAACTGGCTGCCCCAAAAATGCCTTCAAAGTTGGGGAACAAGAAGACCAAGGTGGGGTGTTTACTGTAATAAAACTAGCTTTTGTTGCTCAGCAGCCTTTTCCTTCCTTTGTTGCAGACCCGAATTACCTCATGGCTAATGAACGCATGAACCTGATGAACATGGCCAAGCTGAGCATCAAGGGGCTGATCGAGTCTGCACTGAACCTGGGCCGGACGCTGGACTCAGACTATGCGCCCCTGCAGCAGTTCTTCGTGGTGATGGAGCACTGCCTCAAGCACGGCCTCAAAGGTAACCTCAGAGGCTGGGCACAAGCCATCCACGCTGGGGCCATGGCCTGGGGTGGGGAACAGCAGTGTGGGGTAAGAACAGAGCTCTGCAGCCTGCACGAGCCTGAGGAGAGGCTGAGCACGGTCACTGCTGTGATCTCAGTGCACTGGGCAGGCCAAAGGACGGCCTTTGCTGGAGGGGGAAAGTTCGGGCATTGCAGGTGCTTGCCGTGTTTAAAACAGAGGTTCAGTTGTCCCTGGTATGACTCAGTGGTCAAGGGTAAAATGGGCTTTTGGCAAGCTTGTGACTCCTTTTTCTGCACTTCATTGTGCTTTGGGAATGCACCCCCTTTCTGGAAGAGGAACTGCAACCCTGGAGCTCCTTTCTCAATAGCCCAGACCGAGGGTTTGGGCTGTGTGCAGCTCACGGCTTGAAGCTGCCTTTCAAGCAGAGCATGTGTTTGACTGTGAAATCCTGAGTCACAGCTCAAATGGCCAAGTACAGGACTGTCCTTTAGGTGCTGCCCTTGTGTGGTAGTAGATGGAGGTGGAAAGCAAAGGGGCATGGAGACAGGTGGTCTTCAGGGCCCTTCCCACCCAAACCATCCTGGCATTCCAGGATACAAAGCTCCTGCCCAGCAGCAGCCCCACGGGAACCGTTCTGGCAGGTTTTGGCTACTTTTTGTTCACTTGTTTGAGAATGCGTTATATCAGCATGGGCCTAATGGGCTCATTTTTTATGTTTTTTTTTCTTTTTAGCCAAAAAGACTTTTCTTGGGCAAAATAAGTCGTTTTGGGGACCTCTAGAATTAGTAGAAAAACTGGTTCCTGAGGCTGCAGAGATTACAGCAAGTGTTAAGGATCTCCCAGGGCTGAAGTAAGTATGCTTCTTTACTGTATGAGTATGGGTTTTATTGTGAGAAGGATCCTGAAGACGAGAAGGAAGGGCAAATAGAACCTTCAGGAATACATGTCACCTTCTACTGATAAAAAGGGGTCATTGCTCTCTTACTCTTCATCAAGGATCTGCAGCAGGAGAGGACAGGATATATTCTTGTGTTAAGACCGTGGCAGCTTCTGGTCAGCAGTGCCTTTACTGCTGCCACTTAAGGAGTGGTGGGCGATGGGAATGGCATTTATTGAGCATTTATGAAGTCAGGCTCAAGAGGAGGGGAATTAACAGGAAGGTTATAACAGTTTAAATAGTTTTGAGGCTGAGGCAGGTAATTCTTCTTTGAAATAAATTCAGGTGAAGTTTATGTGAGAGGGAAGCTCAGGACCAAGCTGGAGAAGATTGTAGTTTGTGTTAAAGAGGGGCGGCAAAAAGCCACAGTAAGCATATATTACTTTTAAAAGTTTCGTGGGAATTTCAGACGTCACATTCAGGCCTGCTTATTTCATGGTTAGAGAAACTGTAAGAAGTTTTTGTATGAGCAACAGGACTAAGGATCGAGTCGTCGTTGCTGGAAGAATAGGTGGATAAATTCAATAAATTGCTTTTGGGTTAGTATTTAGTGATGTACGTATGGACAAGTGCTTTTACTGGAGATCTGTGCAGGACTCCTGCAGCAGCTGACAGGACCAGGGCTGTGCCAGAGCTCCTGGTACCTCTTGCTGTTGTAGAACATGGCAGTAGGAAATCAATGGAAGTAAAGAAGAGTTTTAGAATAAGTCTCTAAACCTGGTGTTGTTCATAGTGACCATTTGGAAGTGTGAGGTCCTGTTAGTGAGTCAGGAGTGGGCAGCACTGGCCATGACTTCCATGGGGTGTTGCTGCTCATACCAGGTACGATCAGACATCCGGGTCAGCGTGTTAGAGCCATGTGCTCCCGATGGCCTGGAGAAACAGAGGGGCAAGGACTGGGACTCGAGCCCATGGCATCCTGTGAGGGCATTCAGGAGCAAAGCATCTGAGGAGAAGAGCACCGAGTTGGTGTTCTGAGCTGTCTGCCTGGATTCCTTCCCATCCAGCCTGACCCACCCCAAGGAGTGGTGTTGGGCAGCTGTGGTGGTGTGTGCATGTTCCTGTGATTTAGGCAGGACTAGTTGTGTGATGAGCTGAAGCGGCTGATCTGTCTGGCAGTATCCAGCAGGAATAAAGTCAGGGAAATCTTTTTACTATGGTAGCAAAAACATCCTGAGTTCTGAGAGAAACAGTGATGGCTTAATCAGTCTGGACCTATTTGTGCTTACGCGCCTTGTATTTCCCTGTTGGCACCAGTGCCAGCTCTGTCTTGGAAGTACAGAAACTTGAGGTAGGGTGGGCTTATTAGAGCTATTGATGACTGCGCCTTGCAGGGTGTCTGGAAATGTTTGTTTCTGGCCTTTGCAGGACACCTGTGGGCAGAGGAAGAGCTTGGCTTCGCCTGGCTCTGATGCAGAAGAAACTTTCAGAGTACATGAAGGCCTTGATTAACAGAAAGGATCTTCTCAGGTGAGTGCAGGTCTCATTCTCAGTTAGGTTCACTTCTGCTCTCTTGTAAGATCTTGATCATCTTTCCCATTTCACTCCTCTCTATCTCTTGCCCTGCATCCTGCAGTGAATTTTATGAGCCCAACGCACTGATGATGGAAGAGGAAGGTGCCATCATTGCTGGCCTCCTCGTAGGTCTGAACGTCATTGATGCCAACTTCTGCATGAAGGGAGAGGACCTGGACTCCCAGGTACTGAGTATTCAGTTAATGGGTTTGTTCTGCTCATTTCAATTGGAAAATTCACTAATTTTGCATGGTTTACTGATGTGATGAACCCTTGCTGTAGTACACCAGGTGCTGATGTCCTAACTCTCAGCTTCCACACCTGAGGACAATGGGTTGGTCTTAGAAACCAAGTGTTTAATGTGACATGCAGTTTTTTCTTCTCCAGGTCGGAGTTATTGATTTTTCCATGTATTTGAAAGATGGGAACAGCACGAAAGGCAGCGAAGGGTAGGTGCACACACAGTTGTCCTGCTGCTTCTCTCTTTGGAATGTGCATTCAAGTATTCCAGGTTGCCTTGTTTCTTTTTTTTCCAGAGATGGTCAGATAACTGCTATTTTGGACCAGAAGAACTATGTAGAAGAACTCAATAGACACCTAAGGTAAAACGTGATCTCTTGGCTCTTTATTATGTTGTGGGACAAAAGAGGAGATGGGATTTTAATAAGTGAGGGAGTTACTGTAGGGTTTTTTCTCTTCAACAGTGCAACGGTAAACAACCTGCAGGCCAAGGTGGATGCCTTGGAGAAATCCAACACAAAGCTGACTGAGGAGGTAAGAGTCATGGGAAACCACCTGATGCTTTGGCCTTTGGGAAGCAGGGATTAACTAGGGAGGGAGGTGTTCCTTTCAGATGTCTGGTGTACAGAATGATGGCTTTTTAATAGTGGAACTGGGATAGCTGACCTGCCAAGGAATCGCACTGGCTGTCGCTACTGAGCCTAAGTTGGAAAATCAACTGAATGTTTATGTCAATTTGTAAGAAGTGAAGGAAAAAATGTCATTATAAGTAAAATGCCCAGCCTGAACATGAGAAACAGCAGGTACATGAGGCATAGGTGCAATCTGTGTTTTAACATCGGTCTTGCAGCTCATTAGTGATGGCATACATGTCATAAAATCTTTTGGGGTCAGTTCCCTGACAAATGGGTGACAGGAGATCTTACCTGACAGAATAAGTGGCTTTTGCCGTATTACTTGCATAGAGATGTGGCACCAGGAGAGGAATTGCAAAGGTGCCTGCAGTATTTTGGGGGTTTGATAATGAAGTGGCCAAGGGAAGCCTGCAGAGTGTGTGCAGAGTGAGGCTGCAGTGACACCAGCACACACCGTGCGCCAGCTGGGGTGTAGGTAATGAGCTGTGTCACACATCACAGCCGTGCCTGTGTCGGGCCTGAGCTCTGCCAAGGACTCGCACGTGCATTGGGGCAGTTCTGTTGGGTTTGTCACTGGATAGCGTGGCTGATCCCTTGGAATGCCTCTGAGCTGCTCCTGTGCGTGAGCCTTCTGTGAGTTGTGACTTACAAAGCCAGAAGGAGTTCCTGAAGTTACTCTTGCCTTTGACCATACACTTAGATTAATCTGTTGGTCTGCAGTGCTGTCATTCCTGGGAATTTTTCTGAGTCAGATGTCCCCTCCTGGTGCAGTGTGCTGCTCATCCTCAGTTTCCAGCCAAATCTTCCTCATCTGGTGAGGTCAACAGAGAAAAAACCCAGTGAAGTAGGTTTTTGATGTGTTACTGTTGTGTTTTGTTCTCAGCTTGCAGTTGCCAACAACAGGATCATTACACTGCAGGAAGAGATGGAGCGGGTTAAGGAAGAAAGTTCCTACATCCTGGAGTCCAGTCGCAAGGTTGGTGTGTGTGGGCAGGGGGGCATGGGATGATTGCTGAGCCCTGGGTCAGACCCAGCCTGAATGCATTGTTTGGAACAGAGTTCATTTCCTTGTGTGCCTCACACAAAGCCCACAGTGGATTAGAGGAACCACAGGTAGGCTCTGTGCAGAGGGAACAGATGGGCCCTGGCCACAGGGAATCCTGCCTGCCCATAGGGATGGAGCAGGGAGCGTGTGCCAAGCCAGGAGCTCCCACAGCTCGTGGCTCACTGGGAGAAGTGTCAGGGGGCAGGAGGGAGTGGGACTTACTGAGGTGGGGGCAGGAAAACTGGGATATAGGAGCGGTGCTGGTTTGTCCTGAATTGTTGCAGAATTCCAAGTGTTGGGAAAGAGCCAATAATGAGGCCAAGTGAGGGCTGGCAGTACACAATGCCAAGTGAACTGTGTCTGTTACCTCAGGCCACCAAGGACAGAACTGCTGACGGGCAGGCACTGACTGAGGCACGGAAGCAGCTGAAGGAGGAGACTCAGCTGCGGCTGGTGAGCACTGGGGGGACTTGGGGCTCACCCCACAGGGCTGCAAAGGGTCACTGCCATGCTGAGCTCTTGTTCAATACCTGTGTGGGCAGAAAAATGCCCGACCTGAAGGTGTTTAGGAAATAAAGTCTTCCCTTAGACCCCTCCATCCCAAAGAGAGGCCCATGTAGAGTTCCCTGACTCTCTGCTAGCCGTGCTGCACACCTGGCTCTGATCCTGAAAACCGTGGAGTTATTCTCCTTAAGGGATGTGCCACATGTGTGACTCTGAAGCTCTGGCAGTGCAGCACACTCGTGGGTAGGGATTGCGTGGGCAGAAGTGAAGGGCGGTTACCCCTTGGGTGATGAGGGGGGGAGCTCCCGGAAATGCTGAGGGCTCCCTGTGTTCCAGGATGTGGAGAAGGAGCTAGAGGCGCAGATTGGGATGCGGCAGGAGATGGAGCTGGCCATGAAGATGCTGGAGAAGGATGTGTGTGAAAAGCAGGATGCACTGGTGGCACTCAGACAGCAGCTGGACGATCTCAGGGCTCTAAAGCATGAACTGTCTTTCAAGCTGCAGGTAGGGAACTAAGGGAATGCAGAGAATTCCAGACAGAAGTGAGAGCTGCTGTGCATTTATTCCTCCTGCCTGTTGGAACGGTGCTGTGTGTGGAAAGGTCACAGGCTGTGCAGCACACTTCTGTCCTGCTGTGAGAACAACGGAACAGGGTGGAGCTTAAAGGAAAATGCAATTTCTTCCAAAGAAAAATTCATCATGGTCCAGAAATGTGTGTGTGAGACAGGGGAAAGCATCTTGCATGGTTTTGTGGTGTGAAAAGAGGTGTGTGAGCTTGTGTTCGAGCACAGTCTAGTGTGGAGGGCACCTGGTGTAACTCCTGTGTGGTGACACAAGCAGAGTCTCCCAACAGCAACACAATGCTCAGAATAGATCCCAAAATCAACTTTACAAGTGGAAAGAGTTGCCTTTGCTCTCCCTGAGCCAATGGCTTTGTTCAAGACAGCTGAATGATACTAAGATATTGACTGTGCAGGCACTGCATTATGCATTTTCCATTTCCAGGAAGCTTCACGGATTGGTGGCATTGCTCTGTTGCAGGATCCAGTTGGAGCCTGCACCTCTACGGCGAGACGTTAGTCCTTGCAATACTGACCTGACATCTGCTTTTTCAGCACCTTTTCCTGCCTCTTTGCCTTCTGCCCCATTGTTTCATGTGCCAAATGATTTATGGGGATTTATTTGGGATTTACTGCTCCTTACACAAATGCCCACTGCTCCTTTTCCCAGAGTTCAGACATGGGAGTGAAACAGAAGAGTGAATTAAACAGCCGCTTGGAAGAAAAAACAAATCAGATGGCTGCCACCATCAAACAGCTGGAACAAAGGTAAGACAGCAAACCTGAACCACGATCCACTGGTGTGTCCTTTAGTGTAGTGTCCCATGGGTCCGGAGTGGGCCAGGGGACAGTCTCAGTGCTCTGCTAGACAGAGCTGCCTGAGGAGAGCCGTGGGAGCAGCACATCTGGGACTTGGTTAATGAGTAGGGCACTGCACTCCATTGGTGCTCTCAGTTTAGGGTTTCTGTTGGGAGAAGCTGTTGATAAACAAGGTGATTTTCTTAGTAACAAGTTTGTGTTTGAAAGCGTTTCTTGATACCTACTCAGCTAATTCATGTGTTCTTTTTCTCTTGCTGTTCTTATTTTTTCCATTTTTCTCATCATCCTCATTCTGACTTATTTATTTATACAGTGAAAAGGATTTGGTGAAACAGGCAAAAACCTTAAATAGCGCAGCAAACAAACTGATCCAGAAGCATCATTAGACATTTTTATGTCTGGCCACCTCACAGCTCTGACATCAGAACTCATTTATGAGGGGAGAACTTGAGAATTGCTAAAAGCAACTGTTAAAATGTTAATTGTCACCTAAAGTTGATTTGGAATTTGCCGAGTTTTTAAAACCAGTGAGTTTTTCTGCCGAGATTTAGTCGGGTATAAAAATTCCCAACCCTGCCATTTAAACTGTGTTCAAGTACCAACGAGTTGGCCACTAAGCACCCCGGGAAAGCATCAGGAGTGGGCGAGGTGGCTGTGTCCAGCCGCTGATGTTACAGCAGCACAGCCCTCGGCGCGTGCGCGGCTCAGCCGGGACCGTGGCCAACTCGGGACAGTCAATTCCTTTTCTGTATTGCCCTTTTTGTGAAGTAGATGAGAAATGCATCCCTGGAAGTTGTTGACAGTAGTTGTGTGCGTACCCCAAGCCGTTTCCCGTTCACCTCTGTTCTGTGGGTTCAGCCCCGACTCCGAGCCGAGCGGGCGCGACGCTGGGCCTGGCACCGGGAAGACCGGCCCTCCCGTAACCAGCCTGCCTGGATTCTGCCTTAGGGACTTGAGGGGAGGGTGGGAACTTATCCTTATTCCTTTAAACTTCATGTGTCCAGAATTAGTAGCTATAGGTGTCTTAGAGTAACACAATAGAGTGGTAAGTTCAGTGGAAACCTCCTTCTCTTTGCATTGCTTCTACCTCTGCCAGGAATCCCTCCAGACATACCCTGTGGTCCTTCCTGACCCAAGGAAGCAGAGGAGAGGTGCTTTGGGAGGTCTCTCCCCTTCCTAGAAAGGGAACTTACGGGTTTTATAAACAAATAATCTGATCTTTGTTTAAAGGAAACATAAACACGTTAAAAAAAGGAGAAGGAACCCAGTGTGCAGCAGTGGGGACTGGAGATGGTAATTTGGTCCTTGCCCTGTTCTTGTCCGAGTAGTTGGTGGTTGGGAAGAGTTGCCTTTCACATTTCTTTCATTTTCTTCTGAGTTTGCCTTGCGCAATACAAATGGAATTTGCAAATGGAACAAGAGCTAAAGCTTGGAAATGGCTCTCAATAGGAAAAATAATTGCCAGTTTAACATCCCGATGCAAAATCTAAAGTAACTGTAGCTTGAACTATTATAAACTAACATTCTCTAATCCCAGAAGTCTCTGTGCTAGCCTCTCACAGGCTTTAGGTTACAAGCGCTCCTCGAGATTTTTTTTCATTTGAAAGCTCAGACTTGGGGAGTTTCTGTATTGAATAGGGGTTTTTTTGCTCTGGTGAGACACCTGTAGTAATTCTTTGGTGCCAGTTCTCCCTTTGACCTATGGGATGGTGCTCCTTGGGGCAGTGGGTGGCGAATGTGACAAACACAGGAGGGAACACCTTGGTGTGTTTAAAAAATCCACGGGGCTCAGCCTGGTCCCCTGGATGTGAGCATGGGCCACTGTGGGGCTTGTTCCCTGGGCTCCCAGCACAGCCCTGCTGGGAACCTCCCCGCCATGCCCGAGCCGCATGCTTGAACCTATAAACTCACCCCTCAGTAACCTGCTACTAGAAACTCATCCTAACTCCCTGGAGAAAAAATAATCCTAAGGAAAAGGTGGAAGCTTTGATCAAGGTGCCTGAACAGCTGGTTAGGACAGGGAACCCCCTGTCCCTTTGCACAGTTCTGCTGTAGGAACAGGGGTTTGGATGGTGAGGTTTGTGCTGATTATCAGACTGAAGGATCTGGCTGCTTCTGATGTCAGGCCCCGAGTGGGAATGTGTCGGTGTACTGATGCCTGGGCCTTGAGCCAAAGTGTCCATCCATGGGAGAAACCAGGAACATGCACTAATTCTCAATAGAGTAGCTACAACCTTTGTTGCAAGTTCCAGTTACCTGTGCAAAGCTGAAATGTAACGTACATTAAACTCCAATTGGACTTAAAATTCTGTGTACTTGAGGTTTGCTTCGAATCTGGATAAAAGTGATGTTTTCTGTTTCTCATCTAATGGCTGTAAACTGTAGTGATAGAATAAAAACTATTGAAAATGAGAGCTTCTGCCTGGTTCACCTACATTTTGCTTTGCTTTGCACTGTTTTCCTCCTTTCCATTTTTTTTTTTTAACCATTCTCTTTTTTTGGCTTTACCTTTTCACTGGGTTTTTATTTGTTGGTTAAACTCGGTCTTCCTCCCCACCATGGCTTTTGTTTTTTATCACAAGTTCATGTGGCTCAAATCCAGATTGCGACAGGCAGAGAAGGACCGGCAGCTGGCCCAGCAGGACAACCGGCTCTTCAAGCAGGAGTTTGGGGACAAAATCAACAGCCTCCAGCTGGAAGTGGAAGAGCTCTCCAGGCAGCGGTGAAGAGACCCTTTTCCAACCTCTTTTCTGGGCTGTTGTCGCTGTGCCTAGGGGAGAACAAGTGGGGCGATGGCAGAGGGAAGCAGGGCATGGAGAGGGAGTGAGGCAGATCACGTGTTAGATGCCATGAGGTGTAACTCCAGGGAGGGAAATCACTTGGACACTGACACAGGCTGCCCGGAGTAGTTGTGACTGCCTCTGGATCCCTGGAAGTGTTCAAGGCCAGGTTGGACAGGGCTTGGAGCAATCTGATCCTGTGGTAGGTGTCCCTGCCCATGGCGCAGGATGGAACAAGATGGTCTGTAAGGTCTTTTCCAACTCAGACCTTCTGTGATTCTGTGATAATTGGGAATCCAAAGCTAA
Organism: Dasyornis broadbenti; assembly: GCA_013397935.1. Taxonomy (NCBI): domain Eukaryota; kingdom Metazoa; phylum Chordata; class Aves; order Passeriformes; family Dasyornithidae; genus Dasyornis; species Dasyornis broadbenti. The sequence continues at coordinate 549,695 of VZRN01004313.1, forward strand.
CACTAACCATTTGCTGCTTGTGGGCAGGGACTGAGCAGCCAAGTCTCTACCTGGAGCAAACACTGAAGGGTCAGGAGCAAGGGCAGTGATTTTGGTTGTCTGCCTGCCACACAATAGTGTGATGTGGCTTTTTTCCCCATTGAGACTGCTCTTTGTTTTGCTGGAAGCCCAAGAGAGACCTTGTCCAAAGCCATCACATTTTCCCCTGCAGTGTCGGGGACACAGACAAATCTCATTCCTTAAAATAGAAGAGCATCTCCTGCAGCCTTGTTGCATCTGCAGCTTGTTGCAAGGTCACTGGGATGAATTCTGTGGGAGCATTGCTGGATGCACGGAGGTTTTTTGTCCCCTCTTCCCCTCCTGGCCCAGCTTTTTGTTTCCTTCTTCAAAAAGTTGCTCAGACAACCAGCAAATGGCTTTGGTCAGCAAGCGGTGTGAGGTCCCGAGTATGCACGGGTGAGCTCAGGAGGACGTGGGCACATGGGTCTGGTTTTGCATCAGTTGGATGCTAAATTGTGCCAGAATTAGATGAAGGACTTGTGGATTTTTCATCCTGAGACATTATGGCTTAACACACTGTGAGACAACTCTGGGTTCCAGGAGGCAGTTTTCACTTTTGAGTTAGGGGTGTGAAGAGAGGGTCAAACAGTTCATTGGTTGTCAGTGCCAAATGTTCCCAAACCACCCTTTATTCACAATTCCACCTGGTATTCCAGGAGCCACCTAGAACTGGAACTAAGGCGGGAAAGAGACAGATGGTCTCACAGTCACCAGCACAGCCAAGAAAGCAAAAAAGGCCCAAAGAATTGGCTCAGACAGGTAATGTGACTTTGGTTTTTGGCTCGGGTGTGAGGTACAGTTTCACTTGGCTCATTCGCTTTTCCTGAGCTTTCTCGGGTAATAAATGGTTGTTGTTCATGTGCCACAACCAGAGGAGCTTTGGGAAGATTTTTAGACACTGAGCAGGCAATTTGAGTTGTAACAATGAGAACCGTGCAGTAACAGAGATGGCTTGTGCAGTTCTCTCTTTCTCCCTGGCCTGCTTGAAGGATAAAGTTTTGTCTTTTTTGATCAATATGACACGATTTCAGTGAAGTGCTTTAGGCGTGGTGGCTCAGCTGGGACCCACATCTCAGCTGGGGAGAAGGGGAGGATTCTTTTCTTTGCTGGCTGGGAAAGTTTGTCTCGGGTCAGCTTTTACAAAACCGAGTCAGCCCATCCTCGTTCTCAAGCCCTGCTCTGCAAGTAAGAGCTGGTGACTGTGGTGTTCCTGGTAACAGGAGGTCATGGGACCCCTGCCCATCTCTGAGGGGCATGGTCCCCTGTGTTCACAGCACAGGAAAGCTCCGAGAGCTGCTCCCAGGGGAGACTGGGGCGCAGATACCCCTCTGTGCTGAGGGGTAAATAGCAGTGCCAAGTCTCCCTCTGCAGTGTGGCAGGAGTGAAACTCGAGTTTCCTCCAGTGCAACTGATGGGTGAATGTCTCCTTTTGGCAGGATGGGAAAGTCCAGATCCAGGAAGAAAATGCTAAACTGAAGCAGCCACTGAGAGAGAACAGTATCCTGTCACACAGGTAGGGAAGGACACAAATCTCATTTCCGCCTTTCCTTTCCAAAGTCCTGCTTTCCCTTCTCCAGTTTCTATGCCAACAGGGAGTTTGGAATAGTCCAGCTTCCCTTTTTAAGAACAATTTCCAACCTCATGCCCTTGGTTGGGTTCGCTGCTGGTTTTCCATAGCTGTCAACGCGAAGGATGAAGTTCTGTTGTTTGCCATCAGTGCTTCCAGATGGGAAAAGCTGTGTCTCTCCCATTTACCTTTGACTTTTTTTTTTTTCTATCTAAATCTGCTGTTTACTAATTTTTCTGACTCAAGAATCTTTGGTAAGCCAAATGCAAGTCCTTTGGAACTCATGTGCAAATTATCTTTGGTGAGGGAAAGGAGGAAAGGTATTTGGACCTCTTAAAGAGAAGCTGTGGGGGAAAGAGAACTTGAAGTGAAATTTTAAGATGATGGCTGTGTAAAATTGTGCCTCAGGTCACTTGTTTTCAAAATGAATTATTATGGAGGAAGATTCTTGTTGCAGGATTTTAGTAGTGGGTTTTAGAAGTTAAAAGGTGTTTTCAAAGCCCCTGGGTGCAGCTCAGTGCTGAGGCTTTGGCTCAGGGATGGAACAGTCCATTGGAAATGCTCTGATTGTCAGGGCTCTGCTGCAGTGTCTCGAGTGCCGATGGAAGTTAATCAGCAAAGTATCCTCTTAAAAATAGCACAAAGCAGTTCAATCTGCTTTGCCAGATACTAAAAACCTCTCAGGCCCGAGATGCTTTTTACCCCCGTTTTACCTGGAGTGTTTAAGCAAGTGAGGGTCAGGCTGATGGTTTAAAGGTCTTGTGGTACTTCATTGCTGCCTTTCACAGCTGGTGTAGGGATCAAACCTGGAGGCCTACGTTTAAGGCCAGTTTTAAATTGTTCTGCTGTAGCACCTCAACAGTCTTTTCTGTGTTTATACTCCCTCTCCTCTGCTCTCCAGAAGGCATGTCACAATTTTTTCTTCTGCTCTTCCCATTGACCCAGGAGTGCTACTCAGATCTCCCTATGGGGGGAGGGTTTTAAAAACTGGATGAGGGAATTCCCTGATAGCCCAGATGTTTTATTTAAAGGCTCTGGTGATGGAAGGCCTGCTCCAAGTGCTGTTGTTATTCTCTTGTAGGTCACCCAGCGGTGTGCAGGAAGAGCAGGTGAGTGATTCTTCTTGGTTGTTTTGCTCTTTTTCCTGTAAATCAACTGGACCAAAATATGCTCCTTCTCCTCCGTGGGCCTGGCAAAGCACAGCCAGATGCCCAGAGTGCCACTGGGATGCCTTGTGCTCTCCTGTCCCCTGGGAATTTCTGCTTCTGTCAGCTTGTTCCCAGTGAAAACAATGTTTAGTTCCCCCCTTGTTGCTGTAGAGCTCTGCCATAGGAGCCATGTAAAGCACAGTGTCTTGGTTTTGTCTTGGACTTCAGGAGCAGCTGTTGGGCCCTGGACACGCCGAGATCTGCCAGCTCTGCCAGGAGGAGAACAGCCGGAGCCAAAGAAAGGTAACTCCTGGACTTTCATTGGCATCTCCACACCCCGTGACTGTGAGTTCTCTCTGGATTTTGTTGTTGCATCACGGATTCCTGCTGGTGACTTGTACTAAGAAATAAGCCCTTGCAGGCCTCTCTGCCCTTAACCTTGTTAAATGCTGGTTTGATGGTTCCCTGCTCTGCCCTTCCCAGCGGAAGGGCAGCTTCTTAGCAGCTTCTTCCCTTTTTTAGCTCAGTGTTTTTCAGAGTTGATCTGCCAAGACCCGAACCTCTCAATTCCTCTGTCCTTTTCCTGCATTCCAGAACATCTGCAAGAACTGCGGGGGCACCTTCTGCCAAGCCTGCTCGGTGCACGAGCTGCCCCTCCCGTCCAGCATCAACCCCGAGCGCGTCTGCAACCCCTGCCACCAGCGGCTCATCCAGCAGTATTCCAGCAGCCCCTTGTAGGGAACGGGTGGCAGAGAGGTGACAACAGTTGTAGCTGATGGCGTTTCTGGAGTTGTTCAGGGGAAATGTGAAGACACTTGCCCATGTGCTTTGGAGGTCGGATGGGAAGCAGCTTCTTGATGTTTGCTCTCCTGTTGCTAAAACAGCAGTCTGAGTCCTTCCCTGTACCAAAAGCCACCTGTGCTGTGGAGAATTGCATTGGGAACGTCACATGGAACAGCCCCAGGGTGTGCCTGAGCAGTCTCAGGACTCTGGGAGCCCCTGCCCAAACCAGTGCTGTTGTGTGCATGTGTAAGCTGGGAATGTTTTCACCCTCAGGCGAGTGGTGTGGGTGTGTGCTGCTGCTGCTGCTGAGCAAAGGCTCCCCAAAACCCAACAAGAGCGTTGGTATTCCTCGTGTCTGGCTGCACTTGAAATCCCATTTCCCCTTTTCTGGCTACTGGACAGGCTGGCTCATCCTGGGAACCCTGGTGGATGGTGTGAGCAGGGCAGGTGGGACGCCAGTGAACATATCCTTCCTGCATTTCCTTGGCTCAGGATTCTGGCCAGGGGCTTTGTCTGCACAGGGATACCCCAAACCAAGCTGTGAATGTTCTGTTCCCCCTCTGTGCTTTAGGGGCTGGGCCCAATCCCCATCAGACACAGGTTCACGGTCACTTGGATCCACCTCTCCACCTAGCACACATTGTTACTATAAACCTGGCATTTCACTTTTTGTTGGATCAAACCTAAATGGGAACACTTCACCTGCTACAAACTCTAATTGCAAATACAGTTCAGAGAGATTTCGTGATTCGTGCCACATCATTCTTTGTTGTAGTTCCCTCAAGGAATTTTGTTAGTCCAGAAAGCAGTGGCGGCTTTCTTGTGTCACAGGAGTGTTTGCTCCTTTTCCTGTTGGCACCTCCTGCAGCCTCTGAGAGCACAGAATGCCCTGTAGTTCATAGAAAATGGATGCATTGGTGTGAAATGCACTGGGCTTTGTACAGGTGTTGTTAGGGGGGGTAATGGTAAATTCCTTGGAGGGGATTTTCAAGTCATTAGACTGGCTGGAACCACATGAAAAAGCCTCTTGGAGCTGAGGTACTGACATGGTTGGTGCTGGTTTGTACCAGGAATCATCTCTCCTAGATCCTTCTAGGACTTGGCATGTTCACCCACCCAACTTAGACTGTTTTCTGCTCTTTGCCCCCCACGGTAGCTTCCTGACCGATTTCATTGCTGCTATCCCTTACAGTATGGCAGGAGTAATAAACAGTGTTGAAATACCGAAAGCCTGGAATTCAGGTGAATTCCCAACTTCTCTGAAGGGGTGAGACACTGGAGATGGATGGAGAAAACACTGAATTCAGTGTCAGGAGCTTTGAGTACATACTGTACACATCAACAGTGTGAGCTCCTGCACCCAACCCCAGTGGGACTCATCCACCCAGGAGACAGGAAGAGACCCAGGCCATGCAGAGGGAGCATTAAACTGGAAATGGAAGATTAAACTCCATGGAGCAGTGAGGCGGCTGAGCCCCCTTGAGAGCATAGCACTGGAGGCTGCCATGGGACTGGCATTTCGGAAGGTGGGAGCGGGACCGTGCTGGCTGCCAGCTCCCTCTGCTCAGGTACTCTGTGTGATGCCAGTGTGAGCTGACACCTGGACCTTGGCAATGGGGGGGCAGGTTTTCTGATGGTAATTTTGTTCCACACAATAAAAAACCTGATCATCTATATCCTGCCTCCTGAGTGGTCTTTCCATCCCATTGCCCTTGGAGTAGAGGTATGAAAGGATTCAGAGCAAGAGTGTGCCACCTGTGTGAGCACTTAGATCACTCAGCTGTTACATGGCAATCCTGGTGTTTTATTAATGCACCCTGATGCACCGGGAGCCCAGGGCTGCTCCACCCTGCAGCCTTGGCCATTCCCGCTGCAGCTGCTCCTGGTGGAACCTCCCCACAGCCCATCACAGTTATTACAAGCTCTTACACAAGGCTGAACTAATCTTAGCTTGTCCTCGTTGCTGAGTGGTGACACTTGGACCTGATCTTCATGCTCACACCCACAGAATGTGTTTGCTTGGCCTAAAAGCAAGGCAGAGGAAAAATAAAAATCACTGTCACTGGGGCTTACTGCTTTGCTTTTTTTCCCCAATGCCCACTGCGTTTTATTCCCAGTTAATACTTGATGAGAATGAAATGGAACAGTTTGGCCATAGTAAAATACCACAGACTCCAGGTGAGACATGCTCCGGTCGGCCTGCAGCACAGGCACACAGGGTGCTGGTGTCTAATTCCCCCCGCACAGGTATCAACACGAGGGAGGTGCCGAGGGATCATGGGATGCAGGTAAGAGGTGGAGTGCACATCCTGAACCTGTCCCAAGGACTTATTCCTGGCCTGGATTACAAACCCAGGATGGGTGGGCTGCCCTCCCTGCTGCAGGGTCCAAGGCTTGGGGATCAGTGACCACCACGCCCACTTTTTGAGGGGAATTCATGGAACAAGCTGTCCACTATCTGCCGTGGGTACATCAAACCCTACCCCATCCAAAAGACCAGCTAGAGTTAAGTCACATCTGTGGGACATGTTCAACCATGTTCCATCTCCTTGCCAGGGAATGTAAGCCCATCAGAGCTTTTCATGCTGCTGCTGTGCTGCAGGACTGGCACCTGTGGACTCTGGAAGTGCAGGCTCTGGGATCCAGGCTGGACACCTGGTGTCAGGCTGGGGGGTGGTTCCCTTCACCCTCTCTGTGTTACACCCTTTAGGCTGATTGGAACACCAGGAATTGTGAGCCTGAGGCACACATTATTACAAACGGAGCAGAAGGACAGACAGAGGTGCTTACCAAACCTGCACCCATGCTACTGTCACTAGCAGCTCTCCTTTCCCTGTGGATGTCCGTTCAGGAACAATTCAATGGCACAGCACTCTGGGGAAGGTAAGAGAGATGGACTGAGGTCAGGCACTTGCATGTGTTACATTGTGGGATTTTTTTCTCTGCAAAGCCCATGGCACACTACAGCTTGGAAAGCCACGCTAAAGTGATCCTTCTGCACAGGGTGGAGTAGCGGCTGGATGAGTTGTGCCAAACTACCTGAGGTCTCCGTCCCAAGGTGGTAGGATCCCCTATCTTTTCCTGACTTACCCAGCTGTGATCCCTCCTTGGCCATCGCTGCAACTGCATCCTCGTGGCTCTTGAAATGCACATCCGCCTCTCCTGTGGCATCTCCATGGGAGTTATATTCCACCAGGATCCTTGTGGGCCTCAGCGGAGCAAAAAACTGAAAAGGAGGAAAGGAAGAGAGTTTGGTGAGAAAGAAACTACAGCAATGCACCCCTTTCCCCAGAAACTCAATGGTTTTACTCCCCAAACCCACCAGCCTATAGGGGATTCTGAGCTCCTGAGAGGTAAAAGACTCCCTGATCCATCTGGGTGAAGCTGAGGCACTTCCCACTCACCTATCCCACCCACTGTGAGCTCCTGGCATAGTAATTCCTGTCAGGAACAAAAAACCTCACACGGCACGCACATTCTGTACATGTCAGTGCACGTCCACGTACACTATTAACATTTCTGTGCAGTCAGCTACTCTGAAATCTTGCTTTAGATTCTCAATGGCTCCTCAAGCCAAGTGACGGACATGAACACATCCCAGCAACCCTTAACTCCTTCTTATTCATGGTGGGGAGTAAATCCCTGCTGTGCCCCTGAAGCCACGGCTGCCCAAAGCCACACGGCACTGAGGACTAATAGACACAGACCAATTAAAAGTCTGCAACTGCTTCAGCTGGAACCATTAACTGAGGGTCTGCAGTGGAAACGACAGCACCACACTTCATTCACAGCCTCACTGTTACTCACATTTATTATGTCCTGGGCGCTAGCTTGGGTAGGAAAACCCCTCATGTGCACAAAGTGCTGTAGAGATGTTGATGTGTGCTCAGACTCTAAAATGCTCCTGGAGCTTTCTGTTCCTTCCCTGCACAATTCTGTGGAATGAAGGGACAAATCATCACTAGTGCTTGCAGTGCCCCCTTCCCTCATGAGAAAGCCATGGACACAGAGGATGACAAGAAGGGGCCTGGAGGAACACTCATGACAGGGAGGGACTTACTAATTTCTCCTTCAGCATTGGAGCCTCCAGCGTCTCTCCAGCCCCTTTCTTCAGAGACAGATTCATACTCTCGTCTCGCTTTGGAGTAGGCCATCACCCGACTCCTGTAAGGCATGTGCCTTTGCATCTGGTGCTTTCTGCTCACGTACACTTCTATATACCTGCAATCCAAAGGGAAAGAGCACGCCTGGCACTCAGGGCTTGGAGAAAGTACCGTTTGGACACGTCCTGCCTTGGCTCTGCTCATGTACCGGGGGTGAGAGCTCTGCCATGGCAAACTCATTGCACTGACACAGCTCTCTTTAACTGAGGCTGTTTTCCCCTCACTGCACCCTGATTTCTACAACCCCCAAATTTAACACCCTACCCAGCCCTGAAACATGTCACTAAACAGGCAGACCCAGAAGATGCACAGGGTCACAGGAAATTCCTTAGTGGAGCCCTAAGATTTTCCGTATGGCTATGAAATGGATGGGATTTCACTAGCAGTGTCAGGCAATTTCCAGAGCACTGAAGGAACAGTGTGATGAAGGAAATACAGACATCCAAAGAGAGGCACCTTCCTCCATTCCTGAAGGGAGCAGCCAGCGTAAGGGAAGTAAGCCTGTGTAAAGGCTGACAGAGCTGACAGCTCAGCCCCACTGAGCCCTCACTCAGCACTGGGCACTGCTGGAGCCCAGCTCTGGATAAAATTGGAAAGAAAGGATGGGCGCAAGCTGCCAGCAGTTTTGGAAATCCCTCCATTTCTTGGCTAACCCCATGGAAATGGAGGTGTGTGAGCTCAGGTGGGCAACCAGGTGAGTTCTTGTTCCGTCATGACAAAAAAAAATTAACAATAGATTTGGAATTAATCTCTATTTGAGAGGAGGGGAGTCCTATTAATACAATTCATTAATTACTCAAATTCTGCCTATGGAACAGCTGTTTGCTTTTAATATGAGTGGGGAGGGTGAAAAACACAAGGAAATGCAGCCTGGGAACAGGAACTAAGGAAACAAAAGGAACGAAGTTGGTGTCCAGGAGGAAAGGTAAGGTTTGGAGAAATCTTCCATCATGTGGGGTGCAGAAAAGGTTTTATAGATTATTGAAAACAGAAAACTCAGCAGAAAAAAGCACTCTTGGTTGTTTGGGTTTCTCTTTCTGAGCACAGCTCTGGAGGTATTTAAAAGCTGTGCAGATGTGATGCTTAGGGACAGGGTTTAGGGGTGGGCTGGGCAGTGTTTAGGTTAATGGCTGGACATAATGATTTTATAGGCCTTTTCCAACCTCACTGATATTACACGATTCTGGGAAAAAGTGGTCTGCGCTTCTATTTGGCAGAATCACGTGTCTGAAGGAGGTACAGGACCCAAACGCACTGAGGCTTGGGCAGACTGTGTCTATCTAGTGTTCTCCACTCTGGAGGCTGTCATCACCTTTTGCTGGGATAAGAATGTCTTCAGGAATACCTAAAAACCAGAAGACTTTGAGAGCCCCCAAATTCCCCCAAACTATGAGCAGTGCAGGTGCCTCTGCCCTCCTTAATTGCACTGTGAGTGTGAGATGAGCTCTCTCACCTGGCAGGAAGTGAGCTCCACATCACACAGGTGCTTCATACCATGTTCTCCCAGCCCCTGAACTCCAGGGCAGTACCTACCTATTTCCCATATATTCCTTGTGCTGTAACAGGGCTTTAGCCGCCATTTCAGGAGCCGCAAACTGCACGAAAGCTTCTCCGGTTCTTCTGTTTCCCCGGTAAATGAAAGCTATGTCTGTTATCTTCAAACCTAGAGATGGCAGGGGAGAAAAAGGCATTGACTGTGGCAGGAGCTTGTGCTATAGCTCAGAAAGCCTTTGGGGTTTTTTTTTCCCTTATTCTTCTGGTTTTTGACAAGCTACTTGGGCAGCTAAAAAGTTCTGAAACAACTGCCATGCTGCCCTAAGTACCTTTTTTAAACTTCAACGTGTTTGCTTTAAGGTAGTTTTCACAGAAGCCTTCATTTAAAAAGGAATCAATTTGAGGCTTCAGGTAACTGAATCCAAGTTCCAGACAACAAGTAGATGCAGAGTACAAGTGTTCTTGAAATTTTCTCTTATTATTGTAGTTTTTTCCTCCGTACTTTTTAAAACTTGCGTCAGATTCAGTGAATTTCACTTTTTGTGCTGTAGAATATCATCTTGGGGAGCCAGGACCTGGACTGATCTGGCACAGAGGATGGGACAAGGATTCAAGTGGCATGTGTGACCTACCCATCCAGATGTCAACAGCTGGGAACACCCACGCTGCATTCACCTGGGCTGTAACTATCATACAAGACTTTTTCCTTCTCAACTTTGCCAAATTATGTACCGGTAGCAGTCTAACTGCAGATGACAGCATCTGATCCCCTCTCTTTGCTTCCCCTGGCCCCAAATCAGAGTGGTCACAGTACTGATCCTGGGCTAGACCTGCACAAGGTCAGAGGTGCAGGGAAACTCTGCAGGGTGCACGGAAAGCCTGACTGGCTTCTGGGGAGCAGCAGCTCATTGTGGTGTTTCAGGTGTTCGAGGTTGCAGTTGCTTTGCCTTGTCCCTTGAGGAACAACAGCATGAATTTAAGGAAGCGAATGCCTGGTAAGGGAAGAGCGTGGCCCAGGCTGAGTTACCTGAGAAGAAATCTGCAATGTCCTCCTCGGTGGAGGTGAAGGGAAGGCCTCGGAGCAGCACAACTCCGTCATTCATAGCCTGTGACTCATCCCGCAGGCTCCGCAGCAAGTCCTCCACATCGCCGTCGTGGATCTCAAAAACTGCAAGGAACGTGGCCATGGAATGCTTTCTGCCTGGCACTGGAAGGCAGCACTGTGCAGGCAGTCTCCTAAGGCAGCATTCACCCCTGCAAAGCTCCATCCTGTTTCTTCCCCCACCCCATGCTCTGTGGTCATGCCCCTTTGCTTTCTCTGTCCAGCCTAGAAAGTGTTGGCTCAGCAGTGCCTTGCTGGCTGATCTGCTGCTCAGTTCCACCCCGGCATCTCTCCATGCCAGCCCACGTCGTTAATCACAGAGTTCTCATTGACTGAGGAGTTTGACTGCAATGTCACTCCTGCTCTTCCAAACCCACCTTTCACATAGCGTGGGCCCAAGTATCTCAGGTTCTTTTCCAGGGCTCTCTGGACATCTGCTTTGGACTCCAGCTCGATCAAGGCCTCCCCGCTGCGCCTCCCATCCCTGTTTAAGAGGAAGTGTATCCCGTTCTCACCGTTTCGAATTCTACAGCCTGGAAACCAAGGGACACACAACACAGCAACATAGAGGACTGCATCAAACACGGGGATCTCTCTGTCCCGACTGCTGTGCACAGGGTGCATCCCCTCAGCACTGCAGAACAAAGGGTAGGACACTCGCATTTCTAACATGAAGTCTAACTTCAAACTGACTTGCTTCAGTTTGGCAGGTTAGCAAGTACTTTAAAAACTTGGATCTGACCTTTGGGAGGGTGCATCACAGTATGACAGTATAGAGGGATCAGCCCTCTAAAGATATGTGAAAGCTACGATTTAGGATCAGAAAACAACAGTGCAGTGTAAACTAACCAATAAAATGCTCCAGTTTCTTTTTAAAAAGGGGCTTTGGCCAGCCATAATGGTCTGTAAGAGCGTCACTTTTAATTGGATCGTTTTTGCTGTGAAGACACTGATTAAGAAGGGAAAGACTCGTCCAATTAAATTTAAGAGGCCATAAGGATGAGCTTCTAGTCAGTGTCCAGCAGTCTGGAAGTTGATTATTCCCTTTATATCTGTCAATTATAAATAATTGCGAAGCAATAATAAGACCTTATCCTTCTCTGGCTAACGATCTCTAGATTTCCTTTCCGTTGCTTCAATACCAGCATACAGAACAGTTAGGCAGGAAAATGAACACCCATACCATTAAAGAAGGCAAGGATATCTTCCTCGGTGCATGAGAAGGGGAATCCTTGTGCCCTGACAAGGTAGACACTGTCGCTTTCCGCGTTGGGTGAGGCGGGCTCCAGCTCTGAGGGGCGACCATGCTGGGACGGAGCATCGGTGACCTGTCACGGACACCCGAGAAAAGCCCCCCCAGGTGAGAAGCGGGAGGCCGCCGTTTCCCGCAGGGCTCGG
>VZRN01004313.1:568779-592534 GCA_013397935.1 Dasyornis broadbenti
GGGGACGTAAAATCAAGGGGAACCATTGTCTTCTCTGCTTATGGGGAACACTATAAAAAGACTGTCTTGTGAGGCGAGTCACTGAATTAATACGACTCGGTTTTGACAGCAATTGTTATTTTCAGCACTGCAGTTTTCTCTTTCTGATCCATTTCTTCCTTTCTGAGAAGACTTTATAAACCTCTCCAATGGTTGAATAGGTTATCCCGAATCTTTAAAAATGGGAATTGGACTAGAAAATATCTCCAGGTCTAAAAAAATACTGCTTGGTAAGTTCTCTCTAGAAGGAAATTACGACGTACTTGCAGGTACTTTAGCTTACATCTCTAAGGAAAAAAATTAAAGATAGTTCTGGTGGGCGTGCCAGATGGTAACATGTTTGTGTTATCCCTCGCTGGCAAAACTTACATAAAAAAGAAGCTAGATGAAAACCATTTATTTATATAAGGAAAATATTCAGTTTTGTTATTGAAGTTCTGAAATTGTCTTTTCCTTAAAAAACCCCCACAGAACCCCTATCTTTGGATTAGTGAATCCCTCTCCGAAGATTCCAGCACAGGGATTTTAAAAATGAGATTGATTTAAGTAGTTGTTCCCTGATTGGTCTTGGAAGGATGAGGAGCTGCTGGAGGTGAGTGAGGATGAGTGGCTGTTGTTGGGTGCACGTGTCTTTGTGAGTGAAGGCCGGGTTAACTTGTAAGCTTGACTGGGGACAGGATGGTTGCTCTTCTTTCTCTGCCTTGTTCTGCAGCACAGTGGAGGGGCCTGGCAGCTGCTTCTGATGCTCCACATGTTTTGTTGGTTTTTCTTTTTAAACTGAAATCATACCTTGTGTGTAAATATATGTGCAGAAGGTGTAGTGAGGCATTCCTTTTCCCCCCCTTACATCTCTTGTAAAATAATAGCGAAATCAGAGCTGATGGGTTTGTTTCCAGATTGACAAGCAGTGTGGCCTTCCCAGTTCCTCAGGCTGCAGTCCCTTCCTCAGCTTCCCAAGGTGCTGAGTTGCTACTCATTGTCCAAGGGATTCCCTTCGTAATGTGGGCAGTGTGTGCTTTTAAGTGCTTCTTCCATACTTCTGGAGATGTGTTCATCTCCTCTTGATCAAGGATTCTCCCAGACGACCAGTAGGCACTCCTAAACTGGAATTTGCTCGTGGAAAATCAGTGTGTAGGCATTTGCAAACTGTTAGATATGGGAAATACAGTGGACATCCAGGTATTTTCCCCCCTGTGTTTTAATGTATTTGTTTACTTCAGTTTTAGCTTGAGGAGTGTAATGCTATTGTGGGAGCAGGGCAGAGGCTCTCCACACAGGAATGTGTTAACATAAAATCAGCTGCTTAACCAGTACCACTAGTAATGTGTTTTGGTTTGGTTTGGTTTTTTTTTTTTTTTTTGGAAAAGTACCGGGATCGAGAAGTCTCTCGAGTTTTTCCCATAAGTAAATTGGAGAGAGAACTGTAAAGCTATTGCCAGCTTCGTGAAGAATTTTTTTTAAGCCTTGGTAACAGTACTTTTGAGGAAAGCACGGGTGTTCCGTAGCAGTAGGGTTTAAATGGAATCAGCTCTGACAATGAACTTAAAGCAAAGTAAAACATGGGGTTTAGGGTGTCAGGTAATGGAGTGCTGCTGCCTTATCAGTGAGGTTGGAGGTAGAGAGCAAGGAAGTTGCTGCCTGGCTTTTATTTCTGCAAGAATGAATCTGCCTCGGAGTCACAGAATTGTGCAGACCAGTGCAGGCTGTGAGATGTCTGCGCATGGCTCGGCACAAGTTTTGCCCCTACTACTGTGTTTTGGGAACATCTAGTAGGTGAAGTGAGTGATTGTCGCTTTTAAATGTTAGATAGCGGCTCCTCAGATAGAGTAGGAGCTCGTTTGGAATGGTAAAAAAAGCATAGGAAGAAAGGCATTGTTCAGTGTGAAAGTTGTGTTTACTACATCGCAGTGATGTCCGGTCTTAATTGCTTCCTAATTGTTTGCTTTTATGCCACGATTGTTTTCCCTTGTTTGTCCTTCCCTCTTTGTGTTTGCAGTGCAAGTGAGCCAATGCCATTAGTTATTTGCAGAGAGGAGTGGTGGAACAAGGATCACTTTTGGGGGGGATTTGTGCACTGGAGAGTGGCTGGGATTTTCATCTTTATCGAATGCCTTTGTCACCTTTTAATTTTCAGGCACGTCTTTGGATTTAGGGCCTCTTCATGGCAACAGCCATAGGGTCCCAGTTCCATCTCGTGATACGAAGTCCTTTTATCTTGTTTGAAAAAGGATCAAGGATTAGAAGCACTTGTCCGCCGGGCACTGGCTGGAGGGTTGCAAGAGGCTGACCGGGTGCAACTGCTTGTTTTTCTTAGAGAAGTAAATAACAGCATTCAATTTGGCCACTTTAAGTCTCCCCTCATAAGCGATAGGGCAGGTCTTGCTGCCAGAGCTATCAATAAGCCTCTGACCCACAAATCAACCTAAACCGCAGGACATGCTTTGTGATGCTTTTAGCATTTGTAAACTAAGCCACTTCCTATTAGAGTTGAGCTACAATGAACTTGCTGTTTGGGTTTTGTCCTTTTTTTTTTTTTTTTTCCCCTTTTAAATACATAGAGAAGGGAGACTGGGTTATAAAAATTCAGTTGCTGTAAAATCTGTTTTCAGCAAGAACTGAGTATAACTTAATTACTTTTCACAGACTTGGAAAAAAGTTCTCTAGCCTTTGCATTTTGTGATGTGGGATTGTGAAGATCCAGTGCTTTTCTTTGTCGTCTGTGTATATGGATCTCTCAGGTGCTTTCCCAGGGCACTGCTGCTTGGGTCAGTATTTTGAGGAGGGGACGTGAAAGAAGCGAATGAGAGCTTAGGATTTGCCCGTATCCATGCAGCTTGAACTGGTTCCTGGAGAATAAGTTTGAAATAACTTTCTGATTTCTTAGTGAGCTTAGTTACAATGCATGGGGCATCTCAGGCATGTTCTGTTTGATTCAAGGCTTTACTTCCCATTTTAAATGCGTAGCCTGAATCAGCTGTCAGTCGGTTCATGTGGAGGAGACGGTAATTTTGTGTGTCAGTCCCACCCAGTCAACTCATGAAGGTAACAGTAGTTTTTGCCTTGCAAATATATTTTGATACTTTTAAAAGCAGTCCAGGGAAGCGAATTCATTCACCCTTCTTGCTCCTTTTTTTCCACCTGAAATCCAACTCTGAGCTCAGCTTCATGTCCCATCTTTCCCTTTGGCTTTTTTTTAGTGTGTGAAGACACTTCTACCTTGTTCACCCTCTCTTCTCTTGCTTCTCCAGTTCACTGATGATCCTGGGCAGGAATCCTTTCCTTTTGGTATTCTTACATACCTCAAGAGATCCAGCCCGTATTTCACTTGAGTTTTAGTTGAGGTTAGCTCTTGTTTTTTCGTTTTTGTCTGTCCTTGCAGCGCTTCATCTTTCACTGTGGTCGCTTGCCTCTGGATTTAATTGCTTGTGTCCTCCAGGTAGTGACGTACAAAAATCTTAATCCCTTCCTCACTGAAGGAGAACATCTTGCAGATAAGGACTCATAATGCCTGGATTTGTTGCCTTTATCACAAGTCTAATTCCTTTCTTTATGACAAGGAGAACAAGTGAGCTTAAGTAAGCTTTGGTAAATTCCTCTTTTGCTAAAAATTGAGACAACTGATTTTTGATACGGAAATAATTTCAACCTACATAATGGTTGGGTGGGTTTTTATGTTGATGTTAATGAAAGAACCCATATTTTGTTGTGGTAGCTGATACTTTAATTGTGTTTTTACCAACTTCAGTAGCACTGTCCTGGTTTTGCTTGAATGGATTAATTGTTTTAGGGACTTGCTCAGTGTTCTGGATCCAGGAATCAAAATGACATTACTTTATCTTTTACTTTATGGCCACAAAACACTGGTTTTTTAAATGCTGAGGTATACCTTTTAGAAAAAATAGCACCTCTAATGTCCTATTATTAACTTCTGTGGTTGACAGCAATGGGAGTGGAAAAACTACAAGAGAAGTCTGTATATTTAAATTCATAGAACAGTTACACTGAATTTGGGCTCAACTGTCAAGTGCTCAAGCTTAAATAATTTCAATAGAAATGTTCTCCTGTGTATGTCGGAGCAGTCGTTCTCCCTCAGATGCTTCAGGCAGGTGGGTTTTACTGATAGGATACTTTGCAAGAGATAAGCAAGTTTTCCTGAAGATAGTTACACGTGGCTCATACAGGATTTTAGTAAATATGGGGGATGTGTAAGAAATACTTAGGAGTGAGATAATGCAGTGTATTTTTGGAAAACTGTTGGATTATTCATTGCTGCCTCCTGTCCATTCCTTCTTCCTGTTGTTCTCCGTGTTATTTCTTGCCTCTAATGGTTGTTAGTTCCTGGATGCAGACCCCATTTTGCCTGTTAATCCAAGTGTAAGTGTTATCTTCCGTCTTTGTTTGAGGTCTTCTGTTGGGAAGTTGCCTAGCATTTGTCCTTTGCCACATTCCATCCTCAGCCTGTTTTGCACGGGGGTTGCAGTACAGGGCAGCGTTTTATAAAGTGCTGAAGTGACTCTTTCCCCATGAAAATTTAGTTCAATTTCTCCTTTAACTGCCTATTCCCTAAGCACATTAAGAGATGGTTCTTTTTATTGTGTTTAAAAGGATTGAAGACTGTCTTAAACTCTTCAGTTAAGTCTTTCTTTGCTTCCTTTAGAAATGCCCTGATGTGATTTCTTAGGTTGTATGACTAAATTTGCTTTAGTCATTCATTAAGCATTGGTTTCCAAAATCACTGATCAGCATTTTGGGAAGGCATCCATGTTCTGAGGCATGTTCTCCAAGCACTATATTTGGTGTACAAGTAAGGATCTAATTTGATGCTAGGGCCAAGCTTTTATTACTGCAATTTATCACCCTCAGCGGGTTGTAGATGGCTTTCTGCGGAGCTCTGCTTCCTACTTGTAAATGTATTTACAGGGTGTGACCGTTAGCAGTTTGGGATGCAGAGAGCATTAGTCATGTACAGACAGACAGTTCAGCTGAACGTAAGGAAATCTGCGTGGCAAGAGGAGCAGTTTGCTGTGGAAAGCAGCAGACATCTTCGGTGTGGGACACTTGTCTGTGTTGATCACACGGAAGAAGTGCTGGAGTGAAGGAGTCACAGGTAGGCAAACACTGTTCATCACCTGCTTTATTACTGGGACACGCTCCCGCTTTCCCTCCGGCCCAGCAGCTGGGTGATGCTTTATGGGCCTGGCAGTGTGGGAGGCTGCCCAAGGCAGCCTGGAGCTCTCCAGGCTACCTGAGGATATTCTCAGTTACTTGGGGAAGGATCTTGAACTCTTTCATGCCTCCTTCAATGGTTTAGTAAACTTTCTTCCTTTGTGAACACTTCCAGGGTCCTATCTTGGAACACCATCCGGTGTGTCCCTGAAAGGAACAGCCCAGACTTGGAGCTTTATATCTTCCTTTATTTCTTTTATGATTTGCTCAGTTTTATGTATGGGAAAGGGTAGGTTTTACAAAAGAAAAGGTGCAGTTGTGTCCACTAAAAGTGTTTTAGGTACACTCCTGCAGTAAAGAGGTTTGAACCTTTGTGGAAAGTAAACTTGACAACATAACTGG
The DNA here is from genome assembly GCA_013397935.1 of Dasyornis broadbenti. Lineage (NCBI taxonomy): Eukaryota > Metazoa > Chordata > Aves > Passeriformes > Dasyornithidae > Dasyornis > Dasyornis broadbenti. The sequence goes on from VZRN01004313.1 coordinate 574,387, forward strand.
GTGAAGTTCTGACTTGAGTTGGAGTTCATGCTGTGCCCTCCCTTTTGAGCGAGCTGATGCTAATTGACAGAAATAAGGGTTTCCTGAGAAAAGAGGGGAGCATTACTGAGGAAGTAGTGCTGTTTAGCTTGCAGGGAGCTCAATTAGTGACTGAAATGTTCAAAATAGTGAACTCCATCTCATAGGATGTTGGAAAAGAAGGAATGCTTTGTGTTTACCTTTTCCAAAGCTGCCAGTAGCCTGCCCTTTTAAAGAAGTACTATGTGAGTATTAGGATCTTAGAGGAAATAATTCTAGTTTTGATTATTGCTTAGAGTTCCACGAGTGTGTGTGTGTGTGTGTGCACAGTCAATGTTAATATTGAAATAGTTGAGGAAGCTGTGTCTGATTGAAAGGACCCAACAGAAGAGCCAAGACTAGTGCTCACCTTTATTAAAAATATAAAGTCTGTTTGTAGTAAGCGTGAAATTCTGTGAGTGAAGACAGCATAGTATTCATCTCGGAATAGTCAGTGGATTCCTGGGAGCACGCAGTAAATTGTTTGGGATAATTTTGACTCCTCTCATGCAATAGGATTTCAAATGGATGTCAGGAAGAGGAGGGAAGATGTGGAGGTACTTGGGTCTCTGCTACAAGCTTCTTTGTTGCTAATAGGAGTGAAAATGCGTTGTGAAAACGTGTTTCAAGTTTGGTGGTCTGAAAGCTCTCGGAAAAAGTCTGTGAGAAACTTGGGGACAGCAGTGCAGTGACATCTAGAAAACGCTCACAGTGAGCCTTTTGGGAGGCTGCAGGTTTTGTGCCGCAGTCATGTTCTGGTTCCTGCGCTGTCCCCGTGTCTGCCTGTCTGTCTCTGCAAGGCAGGAGGGCATGCTTGCCTAGAAAACTTTGATCCAAGCTTTTCTGTGAAGGATACTGCTGTATTCTGCTGTTTGTGGCTCTGGCCTGCCCCTCTCTGTTAGTCCTGCAGGGAACAGGGCAGGAGAGGTTGAGTCACTTCCGCAACCGTTGGCTGCCTTGGGAATAGTTTAATTGTGTTTGGAGTGCACAGACAGGGCTCTGGTAGTATCCAGTGAGGGCAACTGTGACTTTGTTTATTTTGAGGGTTTTCCAGGAGATGAAAGTGTATTAAATGAATGCGTTGTAAATGAAACAGGGGAATTTATTTTGGTTGTGAGCATAGCAAAGTGATGATGATTTCCCGGTCATGGGATGGGGTCCTAGACGCTTGCTTGCTTCTTGTGCTGAGCGTTGCGATTACTTGGGAGAAGGGTTGCCTCCAAGTGGGTAAACAGCAGGAACACCGTTGGGTGGGGCTGTAGCAGGCAGCAGTGCTGTAGCATAACACCTCCCCCTTGTTTACAGGCACTTTCTCAGCCTGCAGACGGGAGAACGGAGGCGGAGGGAAGCGTAGGTGCCTGGCTTGGCTGGAAAACAGGCTCTGGCCACCTAACATCCTTGTGGATTTGGCACCGTGTGCCCCTGCAGGGGGAATGAGGGCACTGTGAGCAGGGAAGGAGGCACTCTCCAAACATCAGACACTTGTTCCCTGCTCAGAGCTCAGCCAGCAAAGGTTTCCCTTCAGGTGTGTTCTGGTGCACGTTGGAGTTGTGCTGGACCATCCTGCATTGGCTTGATGTCACTGACTCTAAACTGTGTTTGTACAGGAGAAAAAAAATGCATTTTAATAATGTGGATGTGAACGTGTTATGTCGGCTTTGACACTGAGAGGTGGTGGCTGGGGCAGGCAAAAGCAAAACCGTTCCTTAAGGCTACCTTAAATAACTTTCTCCTTCCTGGATGTGAATCATCTGATAAAAGACTGCTCTTTTAACGTGTCAAGTCTTGTGTGTAATGAGATCTGTGTTTTTTTGAGAGCTCTTCATGAGATTGTGCCTTTTTCATCTGCCATGCTGTAGGGAATTTCAGTCTGTGAAGGCAGCTTTTGTTCCTAGAAGGGGAAGCCAGATTTCAGTCCCCACCTTGATGGGTAGAGAATGAAAAAATCTCATAAAACCACCAATTTCCCTGTCAGTACTCCAGTGGAAGGAGGCACCATTTCAAATCGGTTATGGTGATAATGTTCACCATACCCCTTGAGAAGCATCTTCAGGTTTAAAAGCCTACAGAGAATTGAACATGGTGTAGCTAATAAACAATAAAACCATGCATTCTGTTCCTGTAGTAACGACCGTGTGTCCATAGAAATTTTTCAAGTCAGTGCCACTGATTGTTCCTTAAACAAACGGAAACAAAAGCCCTAGGCCTGAATTGCTTTCTAACCATTGCTTTACCTTCTGGGAGAGCACCTGTGTTGTGTGAGGAGTTGGCAGCTCCTAACTGCTTCCCAGACCTGCTGCATGGAATGCACCCTGAATTCTTACATTACTTTTGTTACCTGCAGATTCTAGCAACTGGACTGAGACAGGTTTACCGCAATGAATGGGAACTGGTTTGGAAACAGTTGACTTTCTGGTGCTGAAAGAGCTGAAGGAAGCAACGCTTTGCTCTCACACTGTCTCTCTTCAGAACAGAAATGTGACTATTCAGTTTTATAAATAGAAGTGCTCAAGTTCCATCTCATCAGTGCAGATTTTGAACATTGTTGGCTAAATTTTACCTGCTGTCCTTCTGATGCTGTGGTTGTCAGAGGGAAAATGTGTTTAAAGGCTGCAGCTATTGATTTTGTTTCCAAAAAGTAGCTTGAGCTTTTGTTTTGATGTCTATGTTGATGTGTTGGCTGGTGGAAACAAACTCGATCTTGCTCTGATGTTTCTATTCTTAGCAGGATGTTATCATTTGAAGCCCTGTATTATTGTTTAAAGGCTGGAAATGTTTGCTTTTCTGGAATTTGGGTCTTGTCTTAGAGTGTTTCTGTGTTTAAACAGAGGCACAGCAGGAGAACGGAGACAAAGAAGTGCAGAACTAAAACTTGGGGGCTTCTCTGATAAACTCACTTTTTGGCCTGTGGCAGTGAGTGGCTGCCTCTGTTTCCCTGTGTAATGAGACACCAATGATCCCTACTTGAAAGATACTTTGTGAGGATTAATTAATGCTTGTAAAGGTACTTGAAGATGAAAAAGCAGGAGTTAAAATAGGAAAAGTTTCCATGCCCCGGGTCAATGTTCTGTGCACTGTCTTGAGTTGAACTTTCTGAGAATCTGTTCTGAGAGTTTGCAAATATTTTGATGGGCTTATTTCAGTCTGGCCACGTTGGTGATGGCTTTGGGGAGACACTGAGTGGTGCAGTTGTACTTCCAGGAGTTAGTTACTCACTCCTTACCCTGAGGAAAGGGGCCTCAGCATTATGGAGCAATTAGAGGAGTGTAGGTGGCAGGTGTGTGCAGAAAATGCTGCCACTGCACAGTGGGTGACAGCCTGAGGTTAGTTCTCTGGGAAGAACAGGCTGCAAAGGGGTAACTTCTATGAATAAGAAGCCTAAACTTACCTGGTTTAATTCAGGTTTCCCCCAATGTGCAGCAGACTTGATAGAATTAGATAAAAAACTCTGCTGAAAGACTCTGTGGACAAATGGTTGGGAGTGAGGAGGTCTAAGCCAGGCCAGCGCAAGGGCTTCTCCTGGGAGCAGTTACTGGGAAGTTTATCAGGAGCTGAGGCTGGATATGTAAGCGGCTTTGAGTGCAGAACATCTGCCAGTGCTGTGTTTGAAGCTGAAACGAGCTGTTGAGGCAGTGTGGGGTAAGCAGAACACCTCACGTTTTTCCTTTCTTCTGGAAAAGTCATCTTACCAGCCTGAGAGAGAACAGCCTGCAGAACCTGCATCATGAAACCCACCCCCTGCCAGCAGATGAGTGGATAAAATGAGAGCTTTGGAGGAAATTTGGTGTTCCTGCTTACAGCGAGTTGTGACGTTGCTGCGAGGCTGAGCAGCGCGTGGGCTCCTGCTCGCCGTGGCTCCGAGCCCGCTTCCGCACACAGCCTGGCTTGGGAGCCAACTGCCTCACACTCAGTTCCTCATTTAGTGCTGGGCCGGGCTGCAGCTGGCACTGCTGGGGCTGCGGCTCCCTGTAAAAATAGAAGGGCATAATTTGCTAGAAACGTCGCATGTGGGAGTGAAGGGAGCAAAGCGTCCTTGGAATTGCAGGAATTTTTTGACAAGTCAGTTCTCCTTGAAAGGCTGCAAAGTGGTTGTGGCAAATAGTGGGGATGATGCAACCTGTTCCCCGTTTCATGACCTTTTTATGTCCAAGGAAAATGGTATCTTCATTGGTTTCTCTGTCCGCTATCACTTCTGTATGAATGTGAAGGGCAGCTCAGAGACTCTTAACAGGACAAGGTGGGTGCAGCCTACCAGCTTGGAGCATTTTAAAACCTCGAGAGAAATGGCTAATTCCGTTATGGACTGTAGCTGAAAATAAAATGTCATGCTTGACCCAGACATACATGATTGTGTGTATCATCATCGTTGGCGACCAGGCCAACTCTTTAAGTTCCTTTTTTTCACTGATTGGTCAAGGAGCTGAGGAACTAGATCTGGGACAGGACCACTTTCTAAATCTACCACATGAAACGGATTGGCATAACACGCAAAAAGAAATCTTGTTTATTTGATTAAATAATGGGAGAGCTTCTGAAGTAATACAGCAATTAAAATAACATTTATTAATGCATTAGTATAATGAGACTTTCCAAGAAAAAAACATTTCATAAAAAGATTTTGGCTTAGAGAGGCTGCATTAGGCTGTCCCTGAGCTGTGTCTCAAGGAGTGTACTAACTGGCTTTGGTGAACTGCATAAACGCATGGGATTCTGATAATTTATTGCCAAAATTGCAGATATTTCCATAGCACACGACGACTACCGGGCTGTGTCTGTCTTAATTAGTTTTCCTTTTGCATGCCTGCCTGCCTTTCGCGTGAGAGCGTTTCCTGCTGTCTTACGGTGGCTGTGCTGCATTTGAAAATCAGGGATCAGAAAGGTGTTGGAGGCAAAGATGGAATGGCTTATTTAGAGTTGTAGTTCATTCTGTTGTTACAGCTTTTGACAGCTTATGGGAAGAAACCCCCTGTTTCTGGCAAGGGGGCAGCAGGGATTAAATGGCTTTTTCCATCATGCTGTTGGATTTTCTGCTTCCTTGACCATGGATCTGTGCAGGGTATTCAACAGATCTACAGTGACTTGGTTTGTTGTGCAGCAAACTCACGAGCTGGGGTGGGTGCAGTGAATTCCTACCCAGAGTTTCTCAGAATAAACTACTTCTTTAGGGAATTCCTTCAGCCTGCTTTCCTTGTGCCTTATTCCCAAACCCTTGTCCCTTTGGTGGGCTTGCTCTTTGTGCTGTGTGTAAAATACAAAGAGTTGCTTGGGTTAGTCATTTCGTAACCCTTGCCCAGATTGTGTTTAGCCTGTGCCGGGTTTCTTCTTGCACTGACACATGTGGAAAGATCATGATCCCATTCTCTCCTGCTCTCCAGATGTTTTAGGTTGTATTTTTACTCCCTGTGTTGGCAAAGTGCCTCTATAGTGGCTATGTTCCTGAAAAGAAAATAAATGGGTTTAAGTAAAGTAGTCAGTCAAGAGATCTGGGTTTGTTGTGTGTTGGGTTTTTTTCAGTTTCGTCTTTTCCCAGAGCTGGTTTGAGCCTGGCCCGGTACCAGATGCAGGTGGCTGGAGGGGTGGGAGGTAGTGGCAACTCCCTGAGCCACAAAAGCGTCTCACTTTCAGTGGGAGGCAATTATATTACTCAGGATTTGTGTCTGTGTCGTGGCTTAGGGTGAGGTGCAGATGACTGGGAGCGTGTTAGAAGTGCCCTGTGACAGAAGAGACGGGAGCAGGATGTTCCCTGTTTTCTCCTTCTGGCTCCTGGTTGCAGTTAGCAGCTGGCTGCAGTGGTGCTGCTCAGTGCCCTTGTGTGTGCTCACGGCTGTGCAGCTGTACCATCCCAGGATCCCTGCAACTGCAGCCAAGTAGTTCGCAACACCCAGCACCCAGGATTATTTCAGAGGCCAGCGGGAAGGGGAGGATGCTGCTGGTCCTTTGGAGCTCGGGAGAGTCGGAGCAGCTCGGGGACCACAGAATAGAATCACAGAATCCAGGATGGTTTGTGTGTAGAAGGGAGCTTAAAGATCATCTCATTCCACCCCCCTGCTATTGGCAGGGAAGCCTGCCAACCCGGCCCTGTCCAGCCCGGCCTTGAACACCTCCAGGGATGGGGCAGCCACAGCTTCTCTGGGCAACCTGTGCCTCACCACCCTCACAGGAGAGCATGTCTTCCTAAAGTAAAGGATTTCTTCCTAGATTCAAGAGAGACAGCCCTTGCACCCCACTAACAAAAAATTCTATTTGGTCCTTAGAGAGATGGTGGAACAATGGCCGAGTCTTTATATAAAGAAATGAAATCTGGACAATATTTGTAATGAAAATTGTGCTGTCTGAGTTTCACGTCTTTCTACTTGCATTGGAATTCAGAGCTCAGTTTGCCTTTTCTGCCTCAGAAGTCTTTTCTGTGCTCATACACGAAAATGCTGACAAATACTGGCTCATTTGACGCTTCTGTGCAAATATTTAATTTTACACGTCGTGTTTCTGACATGTTAGGGGTTCATGTGCCATCCGGGCTCACTGCCATGGTTTAAAATTCAAAGGTCTAAACGGTTTTTCTAAGCCAGTCTGTGTTTTTCCAAACAAAATTTTAGGTAAGAAAGTGATTAGGTCAGAAAATGGTTCAAAAAAAGTCAGAATACCCTTTTACTTCAACATCTCAGTCTTTGGTAAATACCCTGTTGCACCATGACAAAATGTGAGAGGGTAAAGTATTTAATGTTAATCATGTCCTTACCTGGGACTGGCCTGCTTGTTTCTTTTTTACTTCCTGCTCAGAAAGGTCTCTAAATATTTCTTCTCTCTTTCGCAGTGGTAGTCGCTCTTCCAAAACCTTCAAACCAAAGAAGAACATTCCCGAGGGGTCTCATCAGTACGAGCTGCTAAAACATGCCGAGGCCACGCTGGGAAGCGGCAATCTGCGGATGGCTGTGATGCTTCCAGAGGGGGAAGATTTAAATGAATGGGTTGCAGTTAACAGTGAGTCACCGGCCTTTTCTTCATCGTGGGGGTGTTGGAAGAGGGCTGATACTTGCAGGAGGACAACTGTGTGTCCCTTTCTGTTCCTGGAGAAAAGGGGGGTCAGGGCGACCTTGCTCTCTACAATTCCCAGACAGGAGGGTACAGCCAGTTGGGAGTCAGGCTCTGCTCCCACGGCACAAAGGACAGGATGACTGGAAACAGCCTCAGGGTTCAGGCTGGACATCAGGAAGAATTCCTTCATGGAAAACCTTGTCAAACATTGGAGGTGGTGGGGCCCTCATCCCTGGAGGTATCCAAAGAACAACTGGACGTGGCACTTAGCACTCTGGTCTGGGTGACAAGGTGGGGATCAGCCACAGGTTGGACTTGATGATCTCAGATGTCTTTTCCAACTTAAATGATTTTGTGGTTCTAATGGGGTTTGTGGTTTTCCTAAAGTCCTTTTGTTCCTACCAAGTTTTGAGCCTTTGCTCTGCTTAGTCTCTGATGTCATTCTTTTAACTTCCTCTAAAGCTGTTTGTCCAAACTCTCTGCTTTCATGCCAAACAATGATGCCTAAATTAGTGTTTTCTGATTGCTTGACCTTGTTTCCTCCTCCTTCCTCTCCCTGCTGCATGAATTTTGCCCTCTGCTCCTAGAGAATGGATTCTCCCGTTGCACTCCGTCGCCTGTGCAGTTTTGGCTGGCACGAGCTCTGTGCCCTGTCTGGGTGTTTCCTCGTCTTTTGCCTCTCAAGGCTTGATGTGCTCCGGTGGTGGTACGGGATTGGTTGTGCGCTGCGGTAGAAATTACACTCGGGTTAAATGTCCTCTAATTGTTTCTGTGGTTCTGCCTTTGTTTCTTCTTGCTCTTTGACATATTTGGGAAGTGAAACTGTCACACTGACTTCCACCTTCCTGTTCCCAACCAGCCACGCACTGCTCTGGTGCTTCACTTGCCGCTGCTTCCAGGGCAGGCTGGAATTGCTGACATCCTTTGCAAAAGTTTATTCACACAGCATTGCAAAACTGGCTAGAGAGAAACCCAGCCCGCTTGTGTGAGTAAGCATTACTAAAGATGCTTCATGTGTTGCTGGCATCCTTCCCTTTTGGTAGTTCCTTCACTCTGTGTCTCTGCTTTCCTGTATGGCAGCAGTTTTTCCCTTCCCAAATGACTTAACTGCTGAATTAGCGATAATGAAATCGTGGCGGTGTAATTAAAAAAAGTGAGCTGATGAAGTGCTCGCTTCCCTGAGCATCCCTGCACCACACCGAGCACCAGTGGCAGCTGGGAGCCCCTTCTGCTCCCTGAGAGCTCTCATGAGGAGACAAACCGTGTGACTTCAAGTCATTGCTTTTGCCCTTCACAACCCCGAGAGCACAAAAACAAATGTGCTCCGCCCTGCTACTTCTTGCTCAGCTCTTAGCCTGACTGGTGTCTCGGGGAATGAATTGATGTGCATGTGGATTTTGAGACTTCCAAGTGTGGGATTTGCCATAATCAGTCATTTTGTCGGAGCCTGTGTGGGTTTTCTGAACATGCCTGCCTTGAAGCAAACTGTGGGCTGTGGTTTCTGCTGGGAGCAGGGAATGGAAACTTAATTAACATTCTCGTGGGCACTTGAGAAGCGAGCGCTGGTGTCCTGCATCTGCTGAGCAGTAGCTGTGACTTGCTGCCGTGACGTTTATCGAATCTTGGCTGTTCATTCTCTGAAAGGTATCTGCAGATCTAAGTGGATTTTATAATCTGATTGCAGTGACCACAGTTCTTCACAACAGAACCTGCTGTTAATTACTGAAAAAGAACCTCCTTTTCAAAGCGTTTGGCATAATTAACTACAAGAGTAGGGTTACATGGGGTATTAGGAAGGACTTGTTCCCTGTGAGGGTGCTGAGGCCCTGGCACAGGGTGCCCAGAGAAGCTGTGCCTCCCCCTGGATCCCTGCAGGTGTCCAATGCCAGGTTCAGACGAGGCTCGGAGCAACTTGGGATGGCGAAAGGTGTCCCTGCCCATGCCAGGGGGCTGGAACTGGATAGTCTTTAAATCCCCTTCTGGGAAAAGCTGTCTGGGATTTTATGAAATATTCTTGGGAAAGGTGGGCCTTTTTTATACAAAGCCACTATCACCTAACAAGTAACTGCTCTCTCTAGTTGGAAAGTTTACACTGAAAATCTTTCTTTTATTCCACACTTGACAGTAGAATTTGGGATTCTAATGAAATGCACCAGACTTTCAGGAAAGGTAATGACGAGGCTTTGTCTTTCCCTTTTCTTCTTCCAACTGAAGATTTTGCTGCAGTGAACAATTGAATAGTTCTTGCTGGAGGCTGTTCCAGGAAGTTGGTGGTTGCATTCTGCATCTCCTTTATGATGGATCTTAAAAAAGTAACAACAATGAAGTTTTTTCCCCAAAAACTGTTCCAGAACCCCTGCTTTACGGTCTGGGCTGTAGGAATCTCGTGCTGCAGAGTGCTCATGGGTGCTTTCCATGCTTTTCAGCCGTCGACTTCTTCAACCAGATCAATATGCTCTATGGAACCATCACGGACTTCTGCACGGAGGAGAGCTGCCCTGTGATGTCTGCTGGCCCAAAGTAAGAGCATGTTTTTACACACTGTTGACTGGGTGCAGTTTTTGAGACGATCTTGCATGTTAAAATCTCGAGACTAATGGAGGTGAGTGCCAGAGTTGGGTGGAAAGGATGTGAAACGGAAGAAGAATTTGAACTTCTGTTAAGGGAGTGGGGAATAGAAAGTTGGGGGTTTTTGGTCTGTGTTTATATTTCTTTGGTGTTTGTTTATTTTTTTCCTTTAACCTGGGAAGTAAACTGAGTATCAAAATTATTTTACCCCTCAATTTTTGTTTTTCTGAAACGTTAATGAAGTTTTTTTAAATGAAGCTTTAAAGTTTTTACGTTCAGGCATTCCATTAGGGCGTACCAAAACCTTTCCTGTAGTTATTGTAGAAATATTATGTATCTGGGTAAGAATTCCCTACCCTGTGCCCTGTGCTTCTTGGATTCTTGCTTATGCTTTTGTAGAGACAGCCAGTGTTTCTGCTTTTTCCTGCTCTCAAATTGAGTTTGTTTTGCTCTGGCTCCAGACTGATCCTGGCACCCCAGCTAAATGTTCCTATTTGTCCTACATGAATACTACTTACATCTTGGTATTAGGGCAGTACTGGGCGGTGAAAAATCCTGATTTTTCATAAAATCCAGGCACGTGGTCCATTTGGTGTGTCTCAAGTTTTTTCATGTGTTCTTAGATACAATTTTAAAATGCTCTCGGACCCTCTGATTTGTTGCCATTAGAAAAGATGGCTTTTTTTTTTATCCATTGTGAGCAGCATCTTCATAATCCCTCATCAAATTTATTCATGGTGAAAATGTTCTCCCAGTAGTTACTCTGACAACACTGAATTTGTTAAACAAAACGAGAAGACAGATTTATCAGATGCAGTTAAACTTTGCATAAAACCGTGTGTGTGATCTGTACCATCCAAACCCTGTGGTTCGCTTGGGAGCTGGTATTGTCAGACTCCCCGTGTTAGGTGGGTTGCGGGTTTTTAAGCAATATCTTTCCAAGATTATCCACCATCTGGACTGGTGTCAGGAGCATTCCCCAAGCCAGGCAAAACAGCTGTTCCATTCTGAAATTCATGGCGACTTGTTTGTGTCCGGTTGTGTACGTAGTGTACAAGTTTTCTTAACCATAGAGTCAGAGTCCCAGACTGATTTGGGCTGGAAGGGACCTTAAGGCTCATCTTGTTCCAACCCCCTGCCTTGGGCAGGGGTGCCTTCCACCAGACCAGGTTGCTCCAAGCTTCCTTTAGCTGAAAGGCTCTTTTTATCTGTTTCCAATTTTGTAATAGCATTCCTAGGCATCTCACCTGTGTCTGTAAAACAGTCATAATTTGGGATCTCTGCTGAGAGCCAACATAATTTGGTCTTCAGCTATGCAAAATTTATAAGAATATTTTCAAATGTAAAGAAATTCTCTAAATTTGGGGAGGGTGATGTGTGTGGCTGGCTGCTGCTGCAGATGTTGAGTGTTGCCAGTTGCTGTGGCAGCGTGGCTGAAGTTTGGGAAGGCCTGCAGGAGGCAGTAGAGCAGGGTTGCAGTGGGGAGGTTGGCTGAGGAGCAGGCGATGGCGATGCGGAGCACTCGGACCTTGGTTCCGAGGAAGGGCAGTGGGAGGGTGTGGGAGCACGGGGAGTGGAACAGGAAGAGCAGCCTTCCAGGCCTCTCAGGAGTGATTCACTGGTGCTGCATGCCGTGTTGTCCCACCCCAGGTACGAGTACCACTGGGCAGACGGCACCAACATAAAGAAACCCATCAAGTGCTCCGCGCCAAAGTACATCGATTACCTGATGACCTGGGTCCAGGACCAGCTGGATGACGAAACGCTATTTCCTTCTAAAATAGGTAATGGGAGTCACTGCAGCCGAGCAGTGCTCTTGGATTACACTTGTACAGGAACACTCGAGTCCTTGAGCATGAAAAGGGCTCCTGAGTGGTTAATGTCTAGGGCAGGTTTAGAAGGTCCCACTTATCTTTTAAGGTGTGTTGTAATACATGGACTCTGATCCATGCATTAATACTCCTAATAAACACCTGTCACCATTGTGGATGTGGGAAGTACCATTTCTATCTAATAACCGCCTCTGTTCATCGGGTCTGACGTTTTCTTCGTTTTCAAGAGTGAGTTGTTTCTTTAGAAATCAAGCAGAGGGTCTCAGATCCTTATAACCGGTAACTGACAGCTTTTTGTCACAGAAGAGATGTTTGGGCGTCATGAGGAACTTTCTGGCCTTACCTCCAAAGAAGCTGAATTGCAGCTTTGATCTCAAGTTAATGATTTTTTTTTTTGTTTGTTTCTTTTCAAGTGAGGATGAAAAATACATGTTTTTAAAGAGGTTTCTTTCAGAACAGCAGGAGGGAAGTAATGACTAACCAACAGTTTGGAAAAGATAACAGGGGAGAGCTCTTAATTGCCATGACTTTGTGAATAATTTCTGACGCTTTTGACACATTTTCATTAAGCTTCTTCAGAGAAATCATGCCTTCAGAGAGGGACTCAGAGGCCACAAACTAACCAGCTAAATATGAATTTCCCGTGTGCTGCAGCAGCCTGAGGAGGAAATGTGATGTACATGTGGGCAGGGCAGGCAGAGAAAGGAGCATGAAGACATTATTAGTGGAACCTGAAAGCATTGGTGAGGTCCTGACTGGCCTCAGAGCATCCAGAGCCTGGGCCTCTGGCCTTCAGACAGGATTTGAGCACTTGGAAAGGCTGCAGAAGACCTTAAGCTGATTGGGGAGACCTTTAGGTGAGGAGAAGCCAGACAGGTTTCCTTCTTTCAGAGGGTTGATAAATATCTTTTTTTAGCCTGGGGAAGTGGCAACTAAAGAGTTCATCGCTCCCAGCAGCCGGCTGCCGTTTCCTAAACCATTTTAATAAAACCTGTGCAGTGACAAAGGTCTGCTGTTGAAACTGATTTTGCTTCTCCAGGGTTGTAGTGGCTTTCAAAACAGACAAGCATGGCCTGGGAGTTGAAGAATAAGTCATCTGTTCTCTTCTTTCCAGGCGTACCATTCCCAAAGAATTTCATGTCAGTGGCCAAGACAATTCTCAAGCGTCTCTTCAGAGTTTACGCTCACATCTACCACCAGCACTTTGACCCGGTGATCCAGCTGCAGGAAGAGGCACACCTTAACACTTCTTTCAAGCACTTTATATTTTTTGTTCAGGTGAGGACAGTGCAAACAGCGTGCTCACTTCAAAGCTACATTAGTCCCCCCTTCCCTTGTGGAAAAAAATCAGCATCCTCTGAAGTTCCCTTCCTTTCAGTGGGGGAAGAAGCTTCGGGCAGTTCTGTTCAGCGAGTGGCACACGGGCGGGGGAGGCTGTAGTGGCCAAGCCTGGGCCTGGAGAGCCTGCTGTCAGCCAAATTCTGGCTGAATAAGGCTTCTCACCCGAGCTGCACGTAAAAAACTCTCTGTGTGTGTCTTTCTTCTCATCCCCGTTACAGGAATTCAACCTTATTGATAGAAGAGAACTTGCACCGCTTCAAGAACTGATTGAAAAACTCACCTCAAAGGACAGATAAAAGGAAGAGGACTTCTTGAAGTCACTTGTTTCTTTAAGCAAGCGTGTGGTATTTGTTTTTTGTTAATTTGTTTTTTTTTTTTAAAAAAAAAAAAAACAAAACATCCCCCCCTGTGCTGTTACCAGTGACAGCTGAGATCTACTTTCTGTGCTTTTATTAGGGGAAATCTTTTCTCTGTTAGTGACATGTGGTAAATAGCTTTTTTTTTTTAATTATTATTATTTTATTGTTATTCATTGTGGAATTTCTAGCAGGTGCTGAGTGTTTATAAAGGAAACGTGCTTGGTTGGGGGATTGACTCTGCTGGTGGATGGGTTCTTGTGTTGTGTCAGTGGTAGCCCATTCTCATGAAGTCCCTGGAAGACTTGCTTAACATTCTCTAAGTGCCTTGGCAGACTCACTTCTGAGGTGCAAAGCACATACAATACTGAACATTGCTGGAAACAGAAAATATGTACTAACACCCAGACACTTACTGATAGTTGTTTTAAAAATATGTATCTATGCTTACACTAAAGAAAAAAAAAGCCATAACTTGCTGAAATCAATGATCTCCAGCTTTTAATACAAACACTTGTCTTATTTTTTTAGAGATGAATATAGAATTTTTTTCAAAACTAGATTATTTCTTGCAAAGAAAAGCGAGGTTCTCTTTGCTAAAGCGGAACAGTGAAGGTGGTGTCAAAATGACACAGACCTTGTGCTTAGCACGTAGTTCCATGTCTGCTGCCATGGGACTTTTCATAGTTACATAGTTTGCATAGTTTTATTTTCTTAGCAGGAAGGCATTAGTTGGGTCAGTCAGCTTGTTAAGTTCCCTTAGCAGTTGCCAAATGAACAGTTAGTTTGCACAAATACAGTTAGGGAAAAGATTCCCTATAAAAAATTGCACTGGGAGAACAGTCATAATAATAATAGTAAGGAAAACCTGGCTTGAAAAATAACTGGTGGAAAGGTGTTTTTACGTTAGGAATACGAAGCCTGGCTCTGAGGAGGAGCTCTGGTGGCCAGGGTCAGCTGTGCGAGGGAAGATAAATTTCATGGACTGCTTTGGAGTTACGTTATTATAACGGTGTTCTTCCCCCTTTAAAATCACTGCTTATCTCCAAGGAGCTCCATCTGTTGGGAAAAGCAACAGGAACAGGTGAAGCCAAGGTGAGCACACGGCAGAGAAGCTGGGCTTCTGTTTTGTGTGCCTCGGCTTGGCCAAAACACGGAGTAAAGTGGGAAATGCCGTGCAGGAGCCTGCGAAAGACGTGAATGGCCATTGACACGGCCAGCCAGTAACAGCTGAGCAGAGCAGTGACTCATTTGGGAGCTGCTGGGCTCACGTGAGGTATCCTGATCTTCTGGCTTTTCCGGCGCCACCATCCACACCCGACAGCGCTAAAGCGACCCATCTGCCAAACTCAACCTGCACGCTTTAGACACGGCGTGAGCAAGGCAGGGCCTCCGAGGTGCTCAACAGGTGATAGCTTCCTTTAAATGTCAAGGTGACTCCTTGGTTTGCTGTTGTGTACCAGCAAGAAGCAAAGCAGATAAATGTGTAGAAGTGAGGATTTGCTTGGAGATACCAGTGCAGTGGTTCTTGTTCCTGGCACACTTCTGCCCTGGGAGGGCTTTGTTCTGTTGTTGTTGCAGCTTTTTTTTCTTTTTAATAGCCGATTATAGAAATCCAGAGGCATCTGCTGCAGTTCAGACAATGAGAATTGGAATGTGTTGAGTATACAAATGAGTCCTAGGTGGATGGTGTATTTTTTTTTAATTCAGTATCTGGCAGTAGAAGGTCTTTGACCGAATAGTTTCTAGGCATGTAATAAAAGCTTGGAGATCATGATTTGCCTGACACCTGTCTGAACACATTGTTTAATTACACAACACTTGAAAAGAACATCATTGAGGACGTGTTTGCAGTGGTGGGGATTTAGGATCCCTGTGCTGTTTCTTTTTGCAGCTTTTCATTGTTGTTTTGCTTCTGAAAGCTGTGGGACCAGAAGTTGACATGTGTTTACACTCTGGAAGTAAGGGCGCATGTAAATGCCACTCAAAAGTTGCTACAAATGGAATCTGGATTGAGTGAATGTGTTTATAAAATAGTGCATTCATGGGAGGAAGAGGGGGGGACACCCCCTGGCCCCCCAAATAAACCCCAGAGAAACAAAGCCTGCACTGCTCCGGGCCCCCACTATGGACTTTGAGGGGTGACGAGTGCTCGGAGACAAAATCTTCCAGCGTTGGTCATGGGGAGCAGAAAGTGCCAGTGGGGTTAAACCAGGCTGTGCTTCCAGTGCTGCCTCGAGCCTTCCAGTCTGATAGGGCCCCCAATTCCTATGGTCTGTGGTGGTTTGTAGCTACCAGTGCATTGGATCTTGTCAGGGGTTTGGGTGGCGACTTGAGGGCACCTCCCTCCAGCTGGGCAGGGGCAAAGGGCCGAGTCCATGGAGCTCAGCCACCTCTGGCAGTGCTGACAGTGCTCAGGTGGATGGAAATGGGATGTGTTGTCCAAGTCTTTCAAGTTGAAGTCAGGGGTATGAGTTACTCATGCGAAGAGGAAACAAACCCACCACGTTTTGTGCCGGTGCAGGTGGCTGAGGGGAGAAAACAGGTTCTGAGGGGCAGGCTGCTCATCTGCAAGTACCCGCTTTCTTTTCCTGCTTACTATGCAATGTAGAGCTTTGAACTTCCGCTTTTCCTTGGAGATAGAGAGGAGTACTGACCTTACTCAGTCCTGAGGAACTGCCTCCTCTCCCAGTGTCCCTGACCCTCAGTTAACAGGTAAGGACACCTATGTGCTGCTATGGACTCGACTTACCTTTCAGATGGTTCCTTTCTGTTTCTTGCCCCCCCTTCCTTTCTTCTGGGTCACCAGACACAATTTTACTATAAACACATCCTTTTTGGATAGCTGTGTTTTTCCTTGCTGCTCTCTCCGCCCTTCCTACTTGCCAGAGTGCTATTACTGTACATAACCCCCCTTTTAGTTGGATTATTTAAGGACCTGCAGCACGAACAGAGATTCCTTGCTTTTTTCCCCACTAAAATATTCCCTTTGGCACCGAATCTCGTTTCCTTCACTGCTGGTAGCAGTTGTCTCTTATCCAATCCCTCTCTCCTAAAACCACTGGCAGTTTTATGGATGCCAGTCATCTTTTCCTGGATATCTTCTCTTTTAACATGATACTAACGTCGGTAATTTTCAGTGTTAAACCTTCTTATTTCCCTGCTTTCCTTGTGGTTTCCTCTTGCCAGGTTCAGTTTGCAGCCTAGGAAAATATCCACTTATCTTATTTTGTTGGAAGAACCAATTCCCCAAATTGTTCATAGAATACTGTATTTTTAAGGGAGATTAATGTTTTATAGCCACTAAACTATACTCATTATTTTTGTACGTTTGCAACTTGGGGACATTTTTCCGAGCCGTGTCGCGGAGGGAATGCTTATTTTCATGGGTGTTTGACTACTTGGGAATGCTGTGGTTGTGTGGTGTAGAAGCACATACCTTGATGTGCACTGGGAGAGAGAGAAGGATGCAATAAAAATGAACGAGGTTTCAATAAAAATGAATGAGGTTTCAGTAAAAGACCATTTTTGAAGGGGAAAAAAAAAAAATTCCGAAAGCGACACTAACCTTTCCACGTCCTTTAGAATCCTGGAATATATGGGAGAAAAGGCAGTGTAAAGTGCAAAATGCAAGGAGAGAACCCTTACTGTGAGCTAACTGTGCCAATACCGCTTCAGTTTGTAGTCACTGATGGAGATTTCAGTTTTAAATGAAAACAGCTTTTGATTAAAAAAGAATAAGTTGAATGTCTGAAAATCCGCACCGTGTTTATTTGAGAGTTGTAAATAATGTATACAGATGGTTGTATGTGATGGGACAGAATATTTAAATCCTAGGATTTTTTTTTCAATAAGAAACTGAAGGCTGTTTATAAGAGAAAATAAATAGCTATGTTTGACCATGACTGTCTCCATTTCCTTCTTGTACTTGCTCCTGAATGAGCTCCTACTTGTAAATAGATTTCCCTCCCACCCCGTGTCTTGTAAACATCTGATCACAACACACCCAAGGATGTTGTTGGGTCCCCAGGAGGACACGAGGTGCAGACTCTGCTTTTGGACCTGCCCAGCAGCACAGGTGCCTTTTTTCGGTTTTTCTTTCTCCCAAAAGCTTTCTGTGACCCCGACAGCTGGAGTGCTCCGGATTTCCTGTCCTCCCACCCACGATGGTTCCTAGGTGCTCTGTCCCGTGGTAAGTCCCTCACACACGTGGCTGGAGGGCACTTTGGGAAAAGGTGGTTAAAAATCTGGCTTTTACTTCAATTTTTTACACAAATCTACGGTCACAAATGCCTCAGTACTGGTACCCATCTGCTATGGCTCGGGACTTTTCCACTTAACTTGGTTGTTTTCGGGTTTGGAGTCTTGTTTGGAGTCTTGTTTGGGAGGTTTTAGGGTTTTGTAGAATCCCATAATGGTTTGGTTTGGAACGGACCTTTAAGCCCATCCGGTTCCACCCGCTGCCATGGGCAGGGACACCTTCCACTATCCCAGGCTGCTCCAAGCCCTGTCCAGCCTGGCCTTG
Organism: Dasyornis broadbenti; assembly: GCA_013397935.1. Taxonomy (NCBI): domain Eukaryota; kingdom Metazoa; phylum Chordata; class Aves; order Passeriformes; family Dasyornithidae; genus Dasyornis; species Dasyornis broadbenti. The sequence goes on from VZRN01004313.1 coordinate 592,101, forward strand.
GACACTACCAGGCATGGAGCAGCCACAGCTTTCTTGGGCACCCTGTGCCAGGGCCTCACCCCCCTCATAGGGAAGGATTCCTTCCTAAAGTAAAGAATTCCAGGCTGAAGTAAGTCCTTCCTAAAGTTAAGAATTTCTTCCTATTTTCAGTAATAGCCCTCTAAATTCACCTGCCGCTGATCTCCTTTAAACCCAGCTGGCGTGCCAGTTCCAAGACATTCCTGGAGGAATTTTTAACGCTATCGGTGGCTGGGGGTTGGCTCCGTCTGCTTTCCCCGTTCCCTTTGTCCTGCGGGGCGGGGCGGGGCGGGATGGGGCAGCGCTGAGGACGAGAGCAGCTCGTGGCACGGGTGGCCACCATCGATGCGCTCTGCGTGCCGCTGCTCTTGCCTGCGGTGGGATCGGCCGGGGCGCGCGACGGTGACGTCAGCGAC
>VZRN01004313.1:592682-647582 GCA_013397935.1 Dasyornis broadbenti
TCAGGCGGGTCTCGCGCCTCCCGCCCTCAGGCGGACCTCGCGCCCCCTCAGGCCTCTCGCGCCCCCTCAGGCCGCCATGGCCACCCCGCCCAAGCGCGGCAGGGCCGACGGCCGCCTCAAGAAGATCGCCGTGGAGGGTAACATCGGTAAGTCGGCGCCTCTCGCCTACGCGGGGAAAGGGATGGGGAAGGAAGAGTTGCTGAGGGCTGGAGGGGAGAGGCGGCTCCCGCGGCACTCGGTGCTTTCGGCCGTGTCTGGGGGAGGCACAGCTCTGCGGACTTTCCACTCCCTGCTTCTCTCCTACCCTCCTTCCCTCATTCCCTCCTTCCTTTCCTCTCCCCCTCCTTTGTGTGAGGGCTCTTCCCACCACGGCAGAACGGGGCAAAGGGGGCTGCTTCCACAAGATTTTCCTGGTCGTTTCCCTCCGTAAAAGACTTTTAGTCAGGTCAGGAGATGCAAACAGGCGAATTCGTAATATCAGAGAATTTGCCCTGACACCATAAAAATGATGAGATTTGGGAGGGGAAAAAAGAAAAGCTTTCTATTACAGTTTTTAATTGATTCTCCTGTTTGGTGTTGAAGTCTTGGATAAGCTTTTTTCTCCATCTTTCCTGTTAGTGGTGTAAAACACCCGGAGTCACAGAATATCCCGAGTTGGGAGGGATCCACAAGGATCTCTGAATCCCACTCCTGGCCCTGCACAGGACACCCCAAAATAGCACCAGGTGCCTGGGAGCGTGGTCAAACCTGTGTAAATGCAGATAAAGTAAAACCCTGTTGCTCTATTAATTGATGTGGAACATGATGAGTGTGGGAGACTGATTCATGGGCATGGAAAGCAGAGTTGTACACTAGTTAAATAACACCTCTGTGGGTGTTTTTTTACTGACCTTGCTCCCAAATGCTTTTTCTACAGCTGCAGGGAAATCCACCTTTGTGAATATTCTGAAAGAAGCCAGTGATGACTGGGAAGTGGTTCCCGAGCCTCTAGCTAGATGGTGCAATGTTCATCAAAGCTCTGGAGAAGATTGTGAGGTAAAAGGGGAAAAAAAGATCAAATCTTCCTCTAATTTCAGAATACCAGTATATCCAACAGACTTTTTCCGACTCTCTATAACATTAGCAACACTTTTGCTGTTTGCTGTCACAGTGTTTGAGTTCAGTTTGTTTGGTGTGTTATGGAATAAATGTTATTCAACACCAGATATAGTTTCTAAGGGTGGGAAAGAGTGTAGCTTGTACTTGTAACTGCAAGTAACGAGAGTTACTTGTAGCCACTGTGAGCTAACCAGGCGAGTGCCGAGGGTTGCTCCTGTGCGGTAAAAAGTGTGCTCTGAAATGTCTGAGAAATTGAGAACTGCTCCTAACTTGGTTTTAGTGGTGGGGTTTCTTCCTAGCTACCTGTAATTCCATTGGCAATCCAGCTGCTCCTTCCTGTGCAAGTGGCTTTTGAGGGACTGGGGATCTTTCTTAGACCTGGCAAAAAGCATGCTATGTTTTGGTTACCTCCGTGTAAAATGTAGTGGGGACATGTTGCTCCTGACTTCTCAGCTGCATTTTTTTCGGAATTAGACAGTGCTGTTTGTTTTCCCTGTGAATGCAGGAGCTGACCACGTCCCAGAAGAGCGGCGGGAATGTGCTGCGCATGATGTATGAGAAGCCGGAGAGGTGGGCTTTCACCTTCCAGACGTACGCGTGCCTCAGCAGGATCCGGGCACAGCTCAACTCCCTGGATGGCAAACTCCAGGATGCGCAGAATCCCGTGGTCTTCTTCGAGCGCTCGATCTACAGCGACAGGTATGTGGGGCTGGAGTCCTCAAGGTGCAAATCAAAGTTCTCCCAAGTCAGATCACAGGATCCCAGGATATGTGGGGGTTGGAAGGGAGCTCTGGGTATCACCCAGTCGAAGCCCCCAGCCAAGGCAGGGTCACCCGGAGCAGGTGACACAGGAACGCATCCAAGCATTTGAAATGTCTCCAGAGAGGGAGATTCCATGACCTCCCTAAGCAGCTGTTTCAGTGCTCGGCCACCCTCATGGACAGACGTTCGTCCTCATATTGAGGTAGAACTTCTTGTGTTACAGTTTATGGTCAAAAAAGAAACACATAAATAAATGCCCCAATCTGTGTTTTTGGGTTCAGAAGGTGAGACTTGATAATTGAATTCCGTCCCATAATCCTTAGATGTTCCCAGTGTTGTAATACATTATAAATAGTAATGTGTTTTAATTTATTGTAAATAAATGACCCAGTGTACAAGCCAGTTGTGTTCCGTGGGTTATTCGTGCACACCTGATCTGCAGATGTTGGTGGTCTTCATGCACACAGCTCCAGGAGGAGAACACCAGCTGTTTAATACCACTCCACGAGCTCGTCAGAGGTGCTGCAGTGTTACCACTCAGCTGCTTCTCTAGTTACTGTACTTTAGGAAAAACAAGTGATTGCTGTGTTCAAGTGATTTTTTTCTTTCATCACTTTGATGTCCACAGATACATCTTTGCTGCTAGTTTATACGAGTCTGACTGCATGAATGAGACCGAGTGGACAATTTACCAGGACTGGCACGACTGGATGAATAAACAGTTTGGCTCAAGGCTGGCACTGGATGGGATCATTTATCTCCGAGCCACTCCTGAGGTGAGGGATACAAATGTGAGCGCACAGAGAATGAGTGTCTGTGTTCTGGGCCTTGTCCCCTCACGGTCAGAGTTCAGCTCAGGCTGCACCATTGCCCTGAATGCTGTAATATTTGAACTGTGACTCAGCCTGGAAGTACTTTAAAAAAATGATTTTTCAAAGGTAGACTGTATATTCAAGTCAACCGTGATGGTAATGATTATCTAATTTTAAAAACAGAATACATGAGAACGCTAAACCCGGAAATACCGCTGGAATAAAGCAAGCAGCTCCAGGAAAGCACAAAATAGCTCTAGGAATAGCTGTTTCATAGGGAATCTAGCTGTACAGGGAATAGCTAGAGCAGTTAACTGTAATGTTAGAGCTGATGTGGGGTGGCCTGTGAAGCCCATACAGCTGGGGCAATGGAGCTAAGCCAGCTGAAGGCACACCCTGTAGGCGAGGCCTTATGACCGTGCTTTGATCTTGGGCCCTCTAATATTTGTTTAAAAGGAGAGAACAGGATAATATCTCTTTTGAGTGTGAAACCTGCTTGAACAAGAGAAAAACATGAGTTTAGTACAGATCACTTCCATATTTCCTTGCTTCCAGCTTCCATGCCTTCAGTTTTGTTATGGTTTTTAAAAACTAGAATGTAACATGCTGGAGTAACTCTGAGGGCTTTTTTTTTCTATTTAAGAGAAGAACATGTGTTTACATTACAAAGTACAATACTTAAACAAGTTTGGCCATGTTGAGTGTGCTCAGGATAGAAACAAATGATTTAACACATCGGAGAACAGTTTCTAAGAGCCAGAAACACATAGTGAGATTTTGAAATGCTTGTTTGTATTATCAAATGGATATTTCTGTGCTTTTGGCATGCAATACACCAGTTTATTTATTTTTATTTAATATCTTTTGCCTTTAGAAATGCTTGAATAGGATTTACTTGCGTGGAAGAGATGAAGAACAAGAAATCCCCATTGAATATCTGGAGAAACTTCACTACAAACATGAAAGTTGGCTCCAGCACAGGACACTGAGGTAGAGTTTGTTGTATGGTTCCTTGAAGATGAATTCATCTTTGTCAGGATGTTCCACACTGCTTTATCCGCCTGTGAAGCTTCAGCTTTTCTTATGATACGTAAATCTAAACTGCAGGAATATTTCTGTTGGTGTTTTTTGAGTAGTAGTGTCTTCCCAGCATGTTCACTATTGCTTGGATATGCAGCATGCTTCAAGTTCTCCTCACACAGGGCTCTCAGCAGGCAGAGGCTTCAGCCGACCTCACGTTAACACACGGTGTTCTGTTAATCAGTTAGGTGCTGGGGGAGGACAATGTCCAGGAGCCATTGATATATCCCAGGAGCCATGCTATAAATTCAGAATTCCTGGCTATTATTTATAGGTGCGGCTCTTTTCGTGGGATTCTTAGCAATGAAAATACTGACAGGGATTCGAATGCTCTCTGCTCTGTTTCCAGCTCCTAATATTTGCTTTGTTCCTCTCCCAATACAGAACGGATTTTGATTATCTCCAGGAAATTCCGATTTTAACGCTCGATGTTAACGAAGACTTCAAAGGCAAAAAGGACAGATACGATCACATGATCGAAAAGGTAACATTTCACAAGCAGAACAAAATGGTGATTCAGGTTGCTCTAGAAATACACTTCACTGTCTAAAATCTGTAAGTCACAGAGTTCCAGCCAGGTAATGAGCAGTTTTATAGCCTACTGCAATACATATTTTAAAGCTAGGCCAGGCCTTTATCATTTAGCTACTCAGGTGTTTGGTACTTGAATCCCAGTGGGATTCAAGCGAGGACAACTTGCCTTGGATCTGAGTAGCTGCAATGACTTACAGACCTCAGCAGTGGTATGCACACGTTTTTCCATTCTTCAGCAATAAACTGCTCCCTCACAAGAAAAGCAGCTTTGTCCTTTGATCTCCGTTGATCCACCCGGGAGTGGAGGTGTTCACCTGATTAAAACCAGTCTTCCTGGTCGAGCTTGTTAATCGATGGAATGACCAGACGTGGCAGCTGTGGAGGGAGCACGCTTCCCATCTGCACAAGATGAGATAAGGCCAAGCTCGGGCAACTAAGTATGGATTTTGGAGAAGTTTACTCCGGTGTAGCTGTCAGGTTGTCTGCGAACAGCCTATGCCCTGTGTTGGCCCTATAGCTGGGCATTTTACCTAAAGAGCCAGGGCACTGGGACAATTGATGAGGCGGGGTGTGTTGGGCTTTGGCGTGTGCTGTGTGAGGACCCAGACTCTGTGTCCTTCTTTCTCGTCTCTGTTGTGATGCCCGGTGTGCAAGTCCTGACAGGGTTCTCCATGCAGGGTTGCTGGTGCTACTCTCTGAAGTGGAAGGTGGCTTTCTTGTGGTGCCTTTCAAGTTAATCTTGGCAGTTATGTCCCTTCTCTACAGGAAGGGATTTGACCTCTTCTTTTTCCCCCCCATCTCCCTGAGCCCTCACCTGGGAAGGGAAGGGTCACAGTTGGAGCGTGTGTTCCAAGATCTCTTTCCATTTTACATCAAGAATTTGGACAAAACGTTTACAGATGGGCTCTGTGTAGGAGAGCCTTTGCCAAAAGAATAGCACCATGTCCTCTAGTAAATGGTCGGTTCCTTTCCGTGGAGTAGCGTGGCTTGAGTGGACAGAGGAAAACGCTCCCAGTTTAGGCTGTATCACAGCCTAGTTCCTAGGATGTTCCTGGAACTTCAAGGCAGGAGTTGCGAGGCTGGCATTGATCTCGAGTATTGGATTTTCTCCGAGCACTGTGGTTTTGGTAGGCATCGCTTCATTATTTCTTTGCCAGCCTCGGCTTCCAAAAGGACATCCTGATTAGATGGATTGCCTTGTTCACTGGCATTAAATCCGGCTGGTGTTCAGGCAGTGAGTGTGACTCGGTGCTTTCCAAATGACAGCTCTTTTGAGGTGGTCATTATCCTCCTCCTGTTTGAGTGACACCTTCTTGTAAAGTGATTCCTTTGTGGCAGAGGGCTGTAGTTCAGGACCGGGGGAGGAGCGAGCATCATTCCATCGTGTCTCTCCCTGCACCTGCAAAATTACAGGTACCGTGTCTGGAACGTTCTTGATGGACAGGTAAGGGCATGGCTGAGCTGGTTTTTCCCTGTTTCTTTAGGCTGTAGCAGAGCACAAAGCAGAGCAGAGGTAAATAGAGTTGCTGTCTATTTCTGTTGACAAACACTTAGTGTGATTGACAATATTTGTTTCTTTTTGCAGGTCAAGGAATTTTTGAGCATGTTATAACCCTCTTTGAAGCGCAGAGTCAAACCATTCCAAACATCTGTGCGATCAAAGTCTCCAGTACAGCTTCTTCCTTGTTTTATAGAAGGCCTCTGGAGAGGCCAGTCCTGGTGATTTGGTTGCGACGAACAAATAAACTTTGTGAATAGGGAAATTGCTAAATAAATCAGTACGTCTGTTCAGTATTATGTTAGGTAACATGCACAAATTCTGAAGAGACAAGGATTCTGAGCACTTCCAGGTACTGTGCCAGTTTTTAATCAGACCAATGAGTTCTAGAGTATTTTACAGATTTTTAAAATTTATGTTGTGCCCAACTGCTCTTTAATTTTGAAGAAGGTAGTGGGTTTTTAGATCTCCTCAATGTTTTTTTTCAGTCTCAAGGATTCGTAATGGATGTTTTTTGGTCCGAGGAAATAGAAGGTAAAAATCATTTCTGCTGCTGAGGGAATTTTAATGTAACTTGGAATTTTATGTTGTAGGGTACAAAAAAATATTGTCTGATGCTTTTGGTAGAAGAAGCTCTTCACAGAACGCACTGAATTAAATCCAAATGTGACTGAAATTCTGTATATATCAAATGAGTTTTTATATCTGTTTCTATTATGCACTGCAAACTAGGATGTTTGAGGCTTTTTGCTGTCTAGCACGTTTGGGGTTTTTTGTCTCTTTTTTAAGCTTTTCTGCAAGCAGTGCTAGTTTTGTTGCTGGTCAGTCCTCTTCTCCTGGAGAGGAACCGCGCTGGGCAGAAGGGCATTTTGCAAACGGCCTCCATCTGTGAATGCCGCGTTGATTAACCGTCCCATAATCGCATTGGGGATGTCAGAGGTGGCTTCCTGCCTTTGTTCCAGCTGCTCCATGTGTTCACTGAGTCTTCTGGATGCTTATCCCAGACCCTGCACTGTTGGAAGTAGGTTTTTCTGTCTCACCTGCTTGGAGTAAGAAAGGGAGACCTGTGTGGAGTTGCTGCTGCCTGAGCCTCTCATTCCAGGCACAGAAAATAGAAACTTTTCAGGCTACCCATCTCAGGTGCTGGGTTTTATGAGCTGCTTTGTTCTGCTTTAAACATTTCAGAGTGCACAGTTGGCTTTTGAAGGCAAAATTTTATTGTAAAGCTTTTTATTGTCTACCGTGGTACTTCGGCTACCTGCTTCTTGGAGATGAGATGTCTTCCTTTATGTCTGGAATTGTGCTGGCATTCTCTAACCATTGGCTGAAAAATAAAAGTGGTTGGAAAGACTTTTTCAGTGCTTAATAGTGTTGGCTTCTTGTCTCATGAAAGAAGTAATATTGTGGATTGCTCCTGTGTAATACTGGTACAATGGGTGAATTGAAGGTTATGGATTCTGGGTGTATTTGGTGTAAAAAAGTTCTCTGGAGACGTCTTAGAAACTGTGACTGACTTCACATTTTTTTTTCACGTGTGGGAAATGAACTTACGGGATAGAGACACACGATTACATAAAGTGCATTGTGTGTGTGACAGTGCTCAGTACAAGAGCATTGTATAATATTTATGTTGTAGTGGAAAGTAACAGTAGTCTGGCAGAAAGTCTTGTGCAGGACTTGAAAGTTGCACAATAAAAGGAAAGATTTTAAGATGTTTCCTCCGGAGAGGAAGTGAGGTGGAATGAAGATTCAGTTTAGATTTACTTGAAACACATAGTACAAGCTTTTAAAGCATTCTTGGCAAGAGTCTGAATGGTAACAACTTATTTTGTCTAACAGTGCAATTATTTCTACGGTTTCAGCTGTCAAAATTGTGGATTTAATTACAGGAATTGGAATGACAGTGCTTGTTGCAAGGAAGTAAACATGTCTGAGTTCTAATAAAGGCTTCTTTTGAAACCCATCACAGAGAGCACACAGAAATTCTGTGGCAGGTTATCTGCAGCCCGTTCCAAGAAAGCTTTACAAAATCTCTGCCTGCCAAGTTTGGATTGGAAGGAGCAAAGTCATGACCAATTATAAGAATGTTTTTAATTGCTGTGGAGAAAAAAACAAAAGCAAACTCCACACACACACCCCAGTGGCCTCCAGTCTTCTGGGGGATCTGAAAGTGACTGGCCTGGAGCACATGAAGCTGCAGTTGCTTGTATGTAGGACAGACACAGCACAGACAGCAGCGGAGATGGCCTGAGAGTGGTCTGCCTGTGCCTCTGCTTAAACCTCAGCTCCAACAGTACCTCCTCAGTCCTCCGAATCTGTCAGTATTTCCTTTGCTTAAATCTGTTCCCAGGCTACCACAAACCAGGATTGTTGTGTTGGCTTTTGCCTTGTAGAGATGCGAAAAGTTTCTGAACTGGTGTCTGCTGTTTGGTGAGGATTGTTTTTCAGCCTTTGGGTGTTGTGTCCCTTTCTCTTCCCTTGGGTAAGAGATACTCTGATGGAATTGCCTAGGAATGCTTGCTTGTTTTAATTAAACGTCATCATGATCGGGAGACAAAATTGGGATGCTGGTTTTTTCCATTTAGGATGCAGATTGAAGTATGATTAGTAGCATTTTAATTGTGATTCAAGTACCCGTGTGAGCAATGGTCTTAATATTGCCTCATTTTATTCTCAGTCCTTGTGGCTGTTTTCTGTATGGTGGATTTTACGTTCTCTTTGTATAGATGGTTCTTAGAACAGCAGCCAATTTTGTAGGTACAACCTAATTTTCTACAATTTTGTGCCAGTTACTTATTTGTTCTGTTTTCTATTTATTTAAGCAGACTTCATAATAGTAGAGCTGTATATGAAATATATCAGTATTGAATCGATTCTGTTCTTTTTCTAGTAATTACATACTCAGAAATCTCTTTGTGAAATAAAAATGACCCAGGAGAAACTCACCATGAGCTATTAAGCACAGACCAGAGAAGTCTGTATGTATGTAGCACTAATTAAGCATATCCTAGGAAAAAACAGCGTGCAAGTGCTCTTGCCAAGAGGTTTCCGCATAAGCAAGTGTGTGGGCTCCCAGGTGGCTTTTCCCAGCTCCCGTTTAGACTCTCTGCGTGACTCTGAGTAAATGAATCGCTCTTCACCTCTCTTTTTTGTCTTTGAAATATTGATATCTCCCGATGCCTTCAGGAGCAGGGAGGATGCATTAGTTAATATTGATGTTTTGTAGGTCTGAAGTGCGCTGTTAAATAATGGAAAAGGAAGGCAGTCCTTGTTTTAGGTTTTGCTCTGGGATGTTTTGATGCCACTGGCCCGGATTCATGGCCAATGGAAATTATTTATTTGTTTTCAAAAATATTAAAAGCCATCAGTGCAACTTCAAGTGTGGCAGTTCACAAAAAAAAAAAATGAAAGCTGTAACTGTGTGTGAGGAAAGGAAACTGAGGAGAAGTTTGGTCTTGAAATACAAACTGATGGCAAAACTGCTGCAGGTCGCTGTACCTGCTGGTAATGGGGAGAAATAGATGCAGGAATCTGCCACAGGAGGTCATCGTATCTCGCTCCCTGGGCTGGCTGCAAGAGGAGCATTAGGGGCTTAGCAGTGAAGGGCTGTGGAAAAGGTAAAGAAGGAAGAGGTCACTTCCTCTCTCAGCCAGAGCATAAACACTGTATGGAATGAGATAAATCTTGTTCTCAGGGAGGAGGGAGAGGAACAGAGCAAACCCTGCGGGATTAAGTGAATGACTAGAAAAGGCTGAGCTAATGGGAGGGGTTTGGTCACCAGAAGGTCTTCCGTGCAGCCACCAGCTGTTTATGTGCTGTGGGTGAATATTAGCACATGGATAACACTAATCCCGCTGTGGCTAAGCCTTTAGGGCTCAGCTCTCGGCCCAGAGACGGCCCCGAGCAGTGCCGATGCTGGCAGCGTACTGGGAAGTAAAACCTTTAGCAGTTCTGCTGGCTGAGGCTATGCACAGTGATCAAATGAACCTGAACTGGGGATGGAGCTCCAAAAAGCTGATGGAAATCCAGTAGTGACCAGGAGTGTGGATTCTATAGTGGGAGTAAGCAGTGCAGGGATTTATTTCACTTTAGGTGGGTATAATGAAATGCTCAGAGCCCAAGTTGGAGCCTGTTGTGTGCAGGTGGCTTTTATTCTTGGACCTAAGTTTCAGTCCATGGGTATAGAGAATATGAAAGCAGCATAAATAAGGTTACGGTCATGCTAAATGAGAGTGCAGGCTATTGCTCATTCTTGGATTTCTGCTGACGGCTCTTCCCCATGTCCTGGGCAGGCTTCACATTCCGTGTATGATCTCCAGGATGTCAAGGCTGTCCAGCTTGCACCATGGATGTTTGCTGGCTCATAGTACTGCTTGGCGTGGAAAAAGGCGGTTGGTTTTCTCTGAGTTATTTACAGAAATGTTGCCAGTGCAGCTCTTTCATAGGACATCCTGTGCTTTCTCCTGTCCTGTATTTTGTGCTTTTCTCTCCCATTTCTTTCTAAGTTGTTGTGACTTGTCTTTTAATGACTGCTAGAAATGTGATCTTGTACAGGTTCTAACAGAAAAGTTCAAGCTAGTGTTTCACTCGGACACACCTTTCTTGAGGATATGGCTTCTGCCCTGTTCCACTTGGCTATCTTAGCTGTTCTGGTCCTCCTTTCTGAGTAGTTCTGCTGAGTTAACCCATCTAATTGCTGGGTCTTTTCCTCACTCCTCCTGGTTTTCAGCACCAGCTATGGATGTATGCCTATGCTGATTGTGTGCTGTTTTTTCATAATTTCTCTTCAGATTTGCCTCTGCTGGTTTGTTGAAACCAAAGCTGTTGCTCTCTGCACATTTGGTGTTGTCCTCGCTGTGGCTCATGGCCTTTACCCCGAGCCTTCAGCCCAGCACAGTGGCCCGGGTCACTGACTGACTTGTTGGTCAGTCACCTGTGTCCTGTCTGTGCTGTGCCTCGTGAGGAGAACCCCAGCAGTCACAAACAGCAGGACTTGACTTTTTAGGTATCATTCCTGATCGGAACGCTGCTACTTTCCTGAGGGTTTCCTGCAATGGTCCAGTGTAGTTGTGTAAGTACTCCAGGCGTGCTTGTCCTTACCAAAGTTTCGTTACTGTCTCTGCCACGTTGTTGTCTAGAGCGTGGGCTCATGTCAACTGGCTGTAGACTTTGTTCCATTTGGGATTCTAGTACAGCTCTTGCTGCTTTAACCAGTCTGGTTTCTGACTGGGAGACTTGTGACACAGGAATATAACTCTGTTTTGTGGAACTGAGCACTCTCTGAGGTATTGAAGAGTAAACTGAGATTCCTTGAGGCTGGGAGTCATCAGGCACTCTGTTGTCAGCATTCCTCGTGCTGCTGTGCATGCACTTGCGCTCAGGTTTTTATGGCTAATGAGTGCCTCTGCTTTTCTTAGACCTTTAGCTGTGAACAACAGATTCATCTCACAGTTTCAGCTCTTTGCTGCTGAGGGTTACTCTTCCCCTTTGACATAACCATGGCTTGTGCACAAGACCAGCCTTTTCCTGGGAGGACAGTGTGACACTGGTTGTTCCGCCGCTGGTGGCTTCCCAACCTGTTCAGCATTTTAGGGTAGGTGGGACCGAGCTTTGGAGATGCCGTGGCATGGTACACTCTAGGAATGACTTCTTACTGTGTTTGCCAAATGTCATGGCTGTATTACATACTTTAACTCCTGTGATACATGTTTGCTGTTACTTAGGCATGTAAATAATGGCTTTTCTTGAGATCTGCTAATGACTTAGGGTTAGCCTATGCCTGCAGTGGGACTGATGGAATTTGTCCATGCCGGAGATGAGTCACTAGCTCTTCCTGTCTGAAAATTTCCTTTTCTCCCAAGGTTGCTCACCCATGATACACTCAAAGTGATAATGCATCTGCATTTTATGTTTTATTGACGGTCTGCACTTGCCCGTTGCCCTCAGATGAGGACACCTCCAGCATCTGGTTGCACTGTTGGCTTTGAAGACTGCTGTTAGCGTTGCCTCTGGGATCACCGGTACAAACCAGCTGGAATCATATTGGCGGGAGGTCAGAAAGCATAGCCACTTTTCTGTCTCTGCGTTGGTTGTGCTGCCTTTGAGGGTTTTTTCTCGTCTACTCCACTTGTCTCTGGTGCTAGAATATAACCTAGCTCTCCTTCCTGGTCTGTCACGCTGCTGCCCATGGACTGAAGCTTTGCATTTCATTTCCCTACCCTGGCACATACGTTGGATGGGAATACCTGCACGGTGCTGTCATTTCAGCTTCTCAGCTCTGAGCCTGGATATTTAGGCTAAAGAACTGGCTGTTCTCAGTCTGATCCTTGTCTCGGGTAGCTGTAGTTGCTTCAGGTCTTGGAAAACATTTCTGTAGAGAATTAGATCTGTCCTACGACATTTCCTGCTGGCTGGAATAGGATGTCCCTTGAATGATCTTTTCTTTCACTAGGAGGTACTTCAAATCTTGAGATTCAATGTAGGCACTAGAATTGTCAGCCTCTTCATGTAAGTACTGATTTCCACTTCTGCTCCTTGGTTTCAGGATGTTTGGTTTGGGGATTTTTGTTTATTTTTTGGCAGTGCAACACCCAAAACCTTTCAGTGCTGTCTCTGATCTGGTTAAAAAATTACAGTATGTAGTTTGGTTAAAGTTTTTGTTATTGCTGGGGGTTTATTTTTAAGGGGACTGTGGACTGTTTGTAGAATTGAACTTGAATCTGAAACAATACCCAAACTGTCGGTAATTGCAAGTCCTTGGTTCCAGTGGTGACTGGCTGACAGTGTGAGGTCTTGGACAGGTTGCTGTTCTGAGTATGAGTCATCGGTAGCACCTGTACTGCTGATAGCAAGCTGTGCCTTGAGGTTTGGTTGGTGTTTTTAACCTTTTCACTCTTGTAGTAGTGGTTGGAGAGGATGGAAGAGCTAGAGAGAAGTTGCCAGTTGCTGTTTTTTAAAGAGGAGAGGTTGAGATGGATGTTAAGGGAAATAGATTTCTCCATGAGAGAGATGTTGGACTGGGAGATGCTCATATGGTAGAGCTGATTCCCTTCTGATATGGATCACACAGTTTTAATCGTCTGGCAGGATAAGAGAGAGAATGAGATGCCTTAGACTGAATCTTTGGCTCGTGTTTATTACTGAAGCTCCATTTGCAAAACAGCTCCACAGAAATCAAACCAAGAAACAGATCACAGAGATGGAGGGGCTTTGAGTCCTTAGAGGAAACAGTACTGCTGCAGTCTGGGGTGAGACTGGGGTGTTTGTCAGCTGGCTTTGAAGCAGGTTGTTGCTGAACGGAATCCATTAAGATCTCGGTCCTGCACAATTCACCAGGAATCTTGGGAAATACAGCTGGGGGGGCTTGCACACACTGGCTGTGCCTAGCGGGGCTGTGCTTCAGCAGGATCACAAACACTGCTCTTGCTGCAGCATCAGTGTGTGGTGTGGACATGCCTGCTGTCAAACAGCAGCGTTTCATCCGTGTTTCTGCTTTGCACTGTGACGAGACAGGAGACGCCCATGCACAGGATGGGCTTTTTTGGTCCTTCAGTGGTCAAAATGAGGGTTCTCAGCTGTTTTGAGAAGCCCAAGTTAACTGGCAAATTTGAAAGTTGCGGGCTAGCAGTTCTTGGTTTTGCTCTAGACCAAATTTACAGGTGTGAGAATATTTTATGCAACTAATGTCAGCTTCCTGAGAGCTTTCTCTGTTAGGTTTTGCATATCCTTTGGCCCTTGAAGTTAGCTTGGATGGAACTCTTGCATTGAACTACAGTGTGTCCCTCATTGGAATGGCTGAATGAGGTGTGGGAACGGGCAACCATGTGAATAAAGCAGAACACGTCTTATAACATGCTGAGGGAATGAGGTGAACAGGGACTAGACCAAAAGAGGTTTATAGACATTAGAAAGAAATTGATAGATGGAATTTTACTTCCAGGTTTAGAAGTACAATGCTGAAAGGTCTACTCAGCAGTGAGGGGTTTTTGTTGTTTCTAAAGAAGGGAAGGATAAAAACTGACCTGTTTTTCTGTAGCTGACAACTGTACCGAGCAGTGGGAATTGTCACCTAAAGACATGCCTGAAGAGCTGTTGCAATGTATGGAGTTTCCCTCCCGTATATGATGGAAGGTACGAGAGATGCAGCGGAGATTAGGAATGTTCCATCCTGCTGACCTGTTACCTTGAGTGATTGCCAAAGCTTCAGCACTCAGAGAGCAGGTGGGTGCTGAGTTGCTGCCTTGCCAGGCAGGAAAACTTCTTGCCACAGCAAAACCTCTGTGCTGGCTTCTGCGTGCTGGACTTGTGAGGGAGCAACAGTGGGAGAGCAAAGGCAAGGGTAAGTCCCTCAAGGAATTTTTAGTATCGTTGCTTTTCCCTCTAGAAGGTCTAGAATGTCCTGGGCCACTCCCCAAGGGAGGTGTTTGGTGTTTTGTTCCTCATACATGATGGCTCAGGGGGATGAGGTGACTTACTGTGAGCCTACTGTGGTGATGAGTTCAGTCATGCTCCGTCATGTTCGGTCATATCAGTTCCATATCTAGACCCAGGGCAGTGCTGTCACTTGAGGGCTGTGTGATGAGGAAAAGCCATTTGCGAGGGGCTGGATGCTCCAGTGGTGTGGTAGGGTCAGGCTTTTACATCCCCATAGAGCTGGTGAATAAGAACTGCTTTGGAGGGGGTCTACTGAGGTTTCTTCTCTGCCAAACAAACAGGTTAATGACTAAATAAAGCCATTACAAACTTGGCAGCCTCTTTTGTCTTCTGTCTTCTGCTGGCCCAGTTACTTTGGTTAAAAAGCTTTTTCTGTCGGTGCAGGTTTTGCCTGGGAAAGCTGGAATAATTTCTTGCAGTAAGAGTTAGTTTTCAGCAGGAAAGGCTGTGCTCACCCTACAAGCCCTTTGCTGGCATCGAACAAGGTAGAGGTGTACTGAGCTCGTGGTGCAGGCTTGCCCTCGGAGTGAAGGTCTGGGCACAGCTGTTTATTTGAATTGGGACTTAGCTAGGCACATGTTGTAAGAGAATGAGGGTTTGTTGGTATGTTTCCCCCTGGCAAGTAGCATATTGTCAAAGAGGAACCCACCAAGTTAGCCTGTGGTTTTTTTGTTTGTTTTCTTAATAGCATCTCCCAGTCAGGAAAACACGCTGAGAAAGGACTCGGCAGAGAGCCGTCAGTCCCAAAGCTGATGGTGTTTTTGAGCCTCTCTTCTCCGTTTCATGCCTTGTGTGAGGTGGGCTAAGAAGGAAAGTGATCTCTATCCAGGCAAACACACCTGACTCCTAACTCGGGTTTGTTTGCTCGAGATTAAGATATGCAGATGAGCTCTCTGTCAATGTTTAATGAAAGGGGTTAGAGCAGTGGTTTCCTCTGACACTCGTAAATTTGAAATACTTGTATTGTGCTTCGGATACAAGTTGCCTGAGTTTTCTCTTCTTTTTCCCTTTTTGGTATCTGAATTCTTCTGGCTTAAAGCACAAATGTATTTAGTTTTTACAAGTCACTGATGGGAGATGGAGAAAGGAGATGTTTAAGGTACCATTCATTTTCTCAAAAAGAGTGTGTGTCTAAACTTCTTTTCTGTGAGAAAGTTGCTTTCTCCCCTGCAGCAGGTTCTGCTCCAGCAGGAAAGGACGTCATGGGATTGGGCAGACTTTTACGACATCGGAAAAAAAAATTATATTAGGAATGTAAAAACAGTATTGTTGAGACACTAAGATGAGTAATACACTCCAAATGTAAATAGTGTGGAGAAAAATGGCCTCTGTGAAGTACGCATTGCTGTAATATTTAGGGGTCCATTTCACCCTGAGCTCTTTGCTTATCTGCTGTCAGTAAGGAATGGGGAATGTTTAGATGTTACCTAAGAAAAGGAAAAGGGCGTTATGACTTCCTTGTAATGATTGCATTTGGTTACAACTCACGTGGAGCAGGGAGTCTTTCTAGAGGCTGGTGAAAATCCCCACCCCAGCCCCACTGCTGATTTCTTCACTTGTCCTAAATGCTGTTACAAATTGCTTACCACAGCAGTGTGCTCCTTGCCCCTGGCAGCCTTGTTGCACAACCTCGTCTCCAGGGATTTGCAGCAATGCTCTGATTAAATTGGGTATCAGTGTTCATCTATTTGTTTGTTTAAAACTGAATGTGTGATATTTGTCTTTTGAGTGGCTGAAAGAAGTTTGGAGGCAATAGCGAGTCATTAAAATGTTATTTAGGAGCTTGAAAGTGGCTTTGCTGAACTGTGGATTTCTTTTGATAGAACAGGCCCCAGCTAAACAGTCTCAAGTAGAGTTTGGGGCTGGATCATAGATTGGCTTGAGCAAATGAGTTTCCCAGAGGCTTGTAGCACAGAATTTATTGTTTGCACACAATTGTATCTGCTAAGAAATTAAAAATTTCCTTGTCTTTTTTTTGCTGCAAAGGCACCCTGCACCCTTTGTAATCCTTTTCTGCAACTTCATCCTCCTGAATCATGGAGTCAAGGATGGGCTTGAGTTGGAAGGGACCTTAAAGGTCATCTTCTTTCAGCCCCTGCCCTGGGTAGGGACGCCTTCCACTATCCCAGATTGTTCCATGTCCCATCCAACCTGGCTTTGGACACTTCCAGGGATTGGGCAGCCACAGCTTCTCTGGGCAGCCTGTGCCTCACCAGCCCCACAGGGAAGATATTTCTTCCTGATACCTCTTCTAAACCTGCCCTCTGTCAGTATTTTCCTTCCTTTCCATGACTTGGTGGCTTTGCTTGACATGTTCATGGTGTTTGGCCATCTGGGATTGAAGGGATTCTATCTAAATATGTGATGGTGTGATGGTCCCAAGTGTGCACTCTGCCAAGAGACATTCTGAACCCTTCCTCACAATGGATTTTTCTTCCTTATGTTTATAGATTAAATGGTGTAACTAGGATTTGGGTAACTCCCCAGTAACTTCATCAGGTGTTTGGGTACCGCCGAGAAAGGAACAAAAGGGGCTTCCTTCTTCCACGAGGTTCTCACCAAGTTTGCTGTGTCATTAGAGGTTTGTTGGGCCCATGGTATTTTGGTATGGCTTACTATTGGGTTTATTTTTCATAATGATTTGGGAAATGTAATTATTTTTTCCTCCCTGTCCAGGAATGATTGCTCATTCTTTCCCATCGCTGAGGCACTGGTTGGAAATAGGCAAAGATTTCACAACTTTTTGAAGCCAACTGTGTTCCTTCCCTGCTGAGAGCGCTCTAGCATTCACCTTATCTGCCTTAGAAGGAAAATGCAGCCTGTGTTGACATGCTTCATTTAATTTCTCCCTCTGACTTCATGTAAGCTGGCACAGTCCAGGATCATTCTTGACTCTTACTAGAGGATTGTGTTATGACTGGGCTTAATCCCATGTCCCGTTGTCGTTAGGAGAGGTCACTTCACTCTTCTGACACCTCTCTCTGTAAACTGTCATTTTGTTTTCTCGGTGATACTTGGATTTGCAAAGGAGCAGAGCTTCTAAACTTCTGATGGGTTTTGCCACATCCTGCATAGGCTTTAGAAGCAGCTTCTAGGTATAGTAGTGTCTGGGAAAAGTGTGCCTGCAGCACACTGCAGTCTGTAGTCACAGTGGTTCCAAATATGGGGTATTGGCTCTGTAACCACACACAACGCCGTCACTGCTCAGTAATCATGGCAGCTCATTATGGTTTTGATTGTTGCTGTCTCATGGCTGCTGTTCCTGTAATCTCGTAGCACCCGGGGTCTGGGTTTTGGCTTTCTTCTCTAGAAAGATTATCAGAGGGTTTTCTGTCTAACAGCCTGACCTCCTCCTGCCCACCCCAGATGGCTGAGGGCCAGCGGGTGTCAGAGTGCACACGTAAGGCCAGTTTTGCTGTATAGATTTGGAAGGGAGGTCCTTACAGTACCCAGTGTAGTGGCAAAAGCATAACTCTATACCTCGACCATTGCTAACTCCTGAAAATCATTCCCATACTGATACACTGCTCCTTCTGAGAATTGCCCTTGGTGCTCAGCTTCAGGATTTCCCAGACTTGCCACAAGTTAAACCCAGTTCTGGGTGTGTGCATGTGTGTTGTGGGGCAGTTTGATTGCTCCCGTTGGCTGCTGCAGCCTGAGGGCTTGTCTTTGGCTTCTTCCTTTCTCCCATGAGTGTGGTTTAGGAATGGACTTGCTAATCTGATGCTTTAATGATGGTTAAAATACCTTAGCCTCAGTGGGCAAACCACCAGATTTTTCATCCGCCTTCTGGAGAGTCATTCCTTCCTTTTCCACTTGTTAGTGAACCGAGAGGTTTGCTGCATAAGCAAGCATAGACAGGAGGAGAACCTGAAAGCTTGTATCACAATAATGAACTAAGCGCCTTCACGAAGTCCTGCAGTTGCTTGCCTTGGCTACAGAGGAAAAAAACCCCCTTGTTGCTCTGTGGTAACACGCCGGCCTGGTGTCCTGGTGGGAATGCACCTGCAGCAGAGCCCCAGGGCCTGCACAGCTAATTGGAACCCGAAGCCTGGTCCAGCCTGGCTCAGCGCTGCTGCTGACTGTTTCACCTGGCAACTAATCAGTCGTCTTCTTGCAGTTTGGCCCTGCCTTTTCAGAGGCCTCTGGGCACAAGATAAATCATCTCTTTTATTTGTCCTAGGCCCTCCTGCAGCTCCTGGTATGGCTGGCAGTATCTGAAACTCTCCCAGTCCTCCATCGTGCACTGCTGTGAAGCTGAAAAGGGACTTGCTCCAGAAGCGCAAGGAAAGAGCAGACATGCATCACAGGTAATGGGGGCAGTCCATGGCGACAGCTGTGGTGGTTTCTTTCTGACTGATCCACACCCAATGTACACATCAGCAGGACACATGACTTAATCTTTTGGTTGGGCAGTTCCAGCTTGTGGTTATATGACGGGAAGAGAGGAAAAATATGAACTGGTTTTCTGGTGTCAAAGTAAACAGACATTTGCTAGTGTCTTTGGGATTGGGCTGTGGGCTCAGCAAGTGTGCTCTGGGTTGGTGAGAAAATATCTTGTGGGAAGAGCCTCTGTGGTCCTGCAAACCTTAATGAAAGTGGGATTAGACCCTTGGGTTGTTCCATGCCTGAACAATCCCACAGAAGAAGAGGAAAACTGGTCCCTGCAGAGTGTCAAGTGTGGTATTAACAATGGGGCACGGTCTCTGTGCTGCTGTTACAAAGGCTTTAACTTGGAGACCTGCCAGCAAATAATTACAGTTGACTTTTAAAACAGTCTTTTTTATAGGTAAAGAACATTTAATTATTAAATCTGCACTTACCTTCACAGGCTCAGGAATTTTGAGTCTTTGAATTGGTTGCAGAGGCAATTAAGCACCTAAATCCTTTTAGAGATGACATCATGCCAGCTGTTTCCATAACAAGAGTGTACTGTATTTATTTCTGCTTTTTATACAGCTGCCATTTTTTGAAATTGTCTTTTGTCTCAGCTACCTAAAGCCAATCTCTCTTTTTGCCACAGCCTTCTGACTGTGCCTGATAATTATAAGGCACCCGGGAGGAATTCAGTGTAACACTGTCTTCCTTCAACATGTTATTACATCACCCATAGAAAGATCAGAGAGATAACCCTTTGTCCCAGTTAAATTAGAGAAAGTGGAACAGCAAGCTCGAATTAGTTCTTCCCAGAAACAATATGAGGGTACGCTAGGGAGGGGACTGGCTGACCTCAGGGCAGACTTGCCTTCTGGAGAAGGGAGGTGTCCCACTGCCGAAGTCCAGGCTTTGGAACAGAAAGGTCCCAGAAACAGACTGGTGGTACTTAAGGCTGCTGGTCTCCTGAAACCATGAAACAATCATAGCTCCAAAAGTCACACTGCTGTTTAACACGTGCTTTCCCACTCTGGTTTCTGGAGTTGCTGAGGAAGCCTGCTGGCTCTAAGACAGCCTTTTTCCTTAGAATGATCTGTACTAATTAATGGTTTGAAGGGCTCAGGAGAATATGCAAGGGTTGGATATCTGTGGAAAGCAATCTCAGTGTTCTCTGTAAACAAGACACTCCTCACACTTCAGAAATGACTGTCTTTTTTGGATGTCCATGTTGGTGTTTATCCCCTTTGGTACAAAGTCCCACTTTCTAACGGGAAATAACCCACATGATTGAAATTGAGGGAACTGAAGCACCTTGGTATTTCTGGGAGTCTTGGAAGCTGCATATGCAAAATGGATTCATGGCTCTGGAAAGCGTTGGCTGAAGACAGGGCCACTGGATGGAGCTCTTGTCCTGTGGTTGGCCACCACTGGTTACCTGAGAGGTGAGGAATTCTGCCAGAAAACCAGCCTTTGAACAAGGTAAGGGGTTGGGATTCCAGTGTGTTAGCATGATAGTGATATGTGATAACGCTGCATTGCTTTATGAGAAACTCACACCTCCTGGTCATGAAGGGAGAGTTCAGGCAGTGTGATTAGTTGTGGGCATTTGGGAGGCCACATTCATCAAGGTGAGCAAACAGGTATGGCCACCACCAGTCTGGGAAAAACTCAAGTCTGAAAGGTGCCAGATAAGGATTTGGTCTAAACTGGTGGCTCTGAGCTTTCAGAGACAAACACTTTTGGTTTCAAATAAGCTGCTCACCTGAAAATCAGCAGTCTTCTGGGCGTAAAGGGTAATAAATCCAGAAGGAAAGCTACATGTATGTACAGCTCACGTAGTTACCGATACCAAAACTGAAGCATTTAAGAGAAACATGATCCTGTGCTTCATAAGATGTGTGGTCCAACTTCATTCCTGTTGTTGGCTGGGAGGAGCAGAATTGCAGAGTCTGAGCCTCAGAACTGCTGAGGCTGACACTGTTGGGAGCAGGGATTGCAAATGGGAGCTTCTTTTCTTTCCAAGAAGACCATGTGCTTCTATTTGGCTGTAGGTGATGGTTTGAAGCAGTGTCCTGAAGGAAAGTGGTTTTAGCAGAAAGATTTCCAAATGGTGTTTGCCCTAGTTTTTTGACGAAGATGTTGGTCAAGAGGGGTTTTTAATATGATGAGTGCTTTCAGGCGCAGTCCGAGATACCTTGAAGGGTCCACCTTTTCTTCTTTCCATAAGTGAAAAAGGGGATGACACTTCTTCAAAACCTACTGAAGATGTGTTTTTTTAAAAAAAAGACAAACTAAGTGTGTTGTTTCACTTGACTGTTGGGCTTCCTTGATCTGAAACAAGCCATTTTATCTGCCTTTTACCATGCATTTAAAATAGGGCCATTGCCAGTTGCCTGCCTGGTTAGGAGTTAAAAGTGTTTATGACATACTGCATATGTTTAAGACATGGAGTTCTTTCAGAGGAAGGAATTAGATTTGGAATGCTTCCAAAATCCAGTTTTAGTAAATTGCGTGTGACTTCAAAAGGAAAAATTCCTTTCTTTTCACTTGGTTGATCTTCTCATAAAAAGGGTTTGGATCTGTATGTGCCTACACATGTACGTGTGCATGTTGCATCACCGCCTTGGGCACAGGATTAGGATACCGACTGGTAGGATCTCTGCGTTGTAAAATCACCTGTTGAATACCTTGCTTTAAGGACTGTGACTTGCCACCTCCTTTTTTTATTTTTGTTTGCCAGTTTGGGATAATATTTGCAAATGATTTGTCTCCAAAGAGAATTAAATGTTTACTGCAGGAATTTGAGGCTGGCTCAGGGTTGCCTGAGATGGAGCGTTTCAGATGCAGCCCTTTGTTTCCTTTGCCTGCAAAAACTGTCAAGGATGTCACATGTGGCTGGTTTGCCCCCTGCCATTCAGGGGAGAGCCAACCCTGCCCTTTCAACTCACAGTCCTGGCATTCCTTGTTAAAAATTCCTGACTGACTATTCAAAGCTTTCCTTATTCATGTCTGTGCAAAGATTATTAGTAAAGTTCTTAGGAGCTAGTGGCAGCCAGAGGCCTGGTAATATAGCTGAAAGTAAACAGTGGTGTGGTGCAAGGTGTCACTCTTTTGAGGCTTTTTAGAGTCTACTCCCAGCTGGTTTACCTGCTTGGTGCTGTTTGGACGGAACAAGGCTCAATTCTCTGTGATGTGCTGGTCGTGGGCCACACGCTCGCCTCCCTGTCCCAGCAGGAACTGCCTCCAAAATGGCGTCCCGAGCCTTGGGTTGCTGGCTGTGGGTGACTCGATGCTACTGCTAGAGAGGAAAGAAAATGAAAGAGGATGTGGGTCACATTTTTTTCAAGTTCTTGGTGGCATATGCGTTATGGCACGATGCCCCTGGAAAAGTAAACAGCACTTCAGGTTTAGTCATGCCCCATGCTTTTTATAGTTCTGCTGAGGGATTCCAGCATCTTGCTGAGTGCCAGTGCCTAGCAGTGGATAGTCCTCCCAGCCGCAGAGCCATCTGCCTCGTGGGTGGGAAGAGCCTCTGACAGCTGGTGGAGATGCTGGGTGGGAAGAGCTGGTGCACAGACAAATGACATGCTAATCCCAAGTCGGAAAAGGGGCGTGATGCCAGCCTTGCGGGATGGGGATTTTTGCCTGGCAGGTGTCTGCAGACCTGCTGGCTCCCCAGAACAGGCATTCCTCTCCTTCTGCCAGTGCTGGCCTCGGGCTCCCAATTTAGTCAACACTTGGGCAAAGCTTGAATAGAGATCACATAGCTGAGAATCTAACTGTGCCCTGCCTGGGTGCATGTGAGGGTCGTCGGGAAGGTTAACACAGGGGTTTCTGCAGTGTGAGCTGCAGGAAAATTCTCCTGCCCAAATTCTTGCCTGCTTGCTGAGCTTTGACTGTAAGAATAGTGAAGAGAGAGCATGAGAAAGCTCTCCAGGGAATGAGCAGCAGGACAGGCTTAGGAAGGACAAAGTGCTGTGCTGAAGCTTGATTTTCAGCAGCTGGTATTTTCTAATATGAAGTTGCAGCTCAAAAATGTGGAGACGGAATACAAAAATACAGTGGTGAAAGTGACTTTCCATGCTAATGGCTAATTTTGCTTTCTGTTTTTAACTCTGCCCAGAGTTAGCTTTGAATTTACTTATATGATGAAGACATCAGCACTGCCTGGTTTTGAGAATCAGGCTAGCATTTAAATGCAAGCTGAAGTCTATTTCTGTAAGTGTGATGCAGAGCACTCTCACCAAACTGTTAGAATTTCCTGCTAATTGTGGTGTTTCATTTCTGGCCAACTGCATTCCAGAATGGCCTCTCTCTAATGTGCTATTTACTGACTCTATTTTAGTAGATAAACTCCTCAGCTTAGCAATAGGAATTTTTTCTTCCTTGCCCAGTGTTCTAAAGCCTCTTTAAACCAGAAAGAAACCTATAGGTTAATGTGGTAATTTTTATTTATGAAGTTGAGGTAGGTATAAACTCTTCCCATTGGAGCGTTTGACAGTGTTTGGCATTGAATGGAGATGCTGGCACGTATTGTATAGCAGGCCTGGATCTGTAATACATACAAATGTCATAAATATTTAAGGCCCATTGCACCCATTCTACCTTTAATACCTCCTTTAGTACCGTTTAATGGAAAACAACTTACATTAGATCTAGGAAAACAGCTTGAAACAAAACCACGACACTTTGTTACTTGTGGGAAATGGAAGTGAAGTTTTAAGACAAGGCAGACCATCTTGGTACTCCCTACAGGATTGGGTTTGTCAGCACGTGCTTCCCACAGAAACACCTTAACTGACCCGGACCCACGCACCCTTGGCTCCAAGCCCTGCCCTGAGCCCCCCAGCCGCTCCCTGCTGGAGCACAAGGCAGTGGGTGTGGTGCTGAAGGCAGAGGGGTGCAGCCCTCCTGGACTGGGGGTAACTGGGAGGCCACACACCCTCCAGCAGCCAGCCCGTCCTGTCCCTGGTTTCATCTTTTGCAGTCCCAGAGTTGCGGTGAGAATACCAGACTCATTTGGGTTGGAAGGGACATTTAAAAGTCCATCCAGTTCTGCTCTTTGCCACGGGCAGGAGCACCTTCCCCTATCGCAGGTTGCTCCGGGCCCTGTCCAGCGTGGCTTTGGGCACTTGCAGGGAGGGGGCAGACATTGCTGCTCTGGGAAACCTGTGCCTTACCACCCTCACAGGGAAGTGTTTCTTCATAGTATGTAAACCTTCCCCGTGTCCATTTAAAGCCACTCCCCCTCGTCTTGCCATTCTTGCCCTTGTCTTGTGAAAATTGCTTTCTTGTTTGGAGAAGGTATCTCTTAAGAGATGCTTTGTGAGTTTAGAGTTAAGCCTTCTAATGGGAGAGGCAATGCAGCCAACTGATTCTCAGCACTTGGAAGTGAGTTTCTGCCCTCATGTTTTTACTTCTTTCCAGTGGAGAAGGAAGTTCACCTTTTTCCCCTGTATTTATTGGTTTGCAAGACTGAATGTGGTCAGGGTAACTGTTAAGTGGAAAGCAAGGGGTTACTAAGATAAAAAACAAGTCTGTTCAGGGCTTAGAATTCCACATCTGTAGCCTGTGGTGGTGCGGACATAGCTAGGAATACCAACAGCCGTGTTTTCAGATTCCTCAGCTTTTGTCTTCTTCCAGTGAGTCAGTATCTATTTCTGTGTGAAAAATTGTAACATGAAACACCTTAAAAGCACTGATTCCTACAACAATAAACAATTGAAAGGAAAAATGGAATCCTTCCTCCAGTAGAAAATCGGAGCCAAACTGCACTTCCAAGGAAGAGCGTTTTGTGATGTCCTTGATAACAGTAATAACAATAAAGGTCACGAGAGCTCTGTCATCCTGAGACGTGATGTTGCTTGCTTAGAGAAGTGGCCCCTGCTGAGGCTCAGATCAGGTATGTCTGATAATGGGGATGGAACAGCCGTGTTTATTTTTGGAATGTGTCAGAGAACCTGTTTCTGGTCCTTGCTCTTCTGTAACAGTCAGGTATTTATTTACATGGTCTGAAGCTCCTGGGCTTCTCCCATCAAAAGGAGTTTATGTATCTGAACAGTTCGTACCTTTCCTTCCCCTGTGTGCTGATGGCATGAGATCTTAGTACGCAAGATGGAATGGGATATTCCTTATCTAAGATTATGCTGTTGCCAGAAAGGACAGTTTCACCCTCTGTTACTTTGCAAGGAATAAATTGCAAATATTGGTGGTCTAAAATCTAATTTTGTGAGGATACTGCATATTAGAAAATACCGTGATGATGCAGTGGGCATAGAAGCCTACCAAACTATTTCTAAGATGGTCAGGAGTGCTTTTTTTATTTTGTGTGCTAATCCATATGGAAGAAAACTAATCAGAAATCTCATGGATGACCTTACCCCATGAACCAAGTGTGCTTTGAAAAACTAAGTGGGTGAACGTGTCTGTGCTTGGTTGTTTTGTATATTTGGGCCCTTGTGTTTTAAAGTCTTAGCAACTAATTTGAAAATCAATTGAGAGCGCTGCATTTTGATTTGAAATACAGACAGTATAAATACAGAAGTCAAAGACCTGTGCAAACAAGTCAAATTAAGTAGCAGCAGGAAATCTGAATATACTGGTGAAGTCTTATGTTGCAAAACCCTCACTTCTCTTGCTGGAAATGAGAAAATGACTGATGATGTATAAATTAGAAAAGGTCTTATGTGGGGGTCGTCACAGAAGCCAGACTTAAGCAGGCCCTTACAGAGTGAGGGAGAAAGACACTGGGTTATGAAGTCAAAGTTCAGGATCTCTCCTAGAGCCCGCAGGAAAGATTGTGGGACCCTTCCGTAAGCAGGCACTCGTGCAGTGATTGTGAAGGACATGGTTCAGTTGCCAAGGGAGAGGGAATACGCTGTTTAGCGGTTGAGGGGACTTTACCAGGAAAGGTTAGAAAACTGCAGAGTCTGGATACTTTCGTGCTTTCAGGCACTTCTCTGTATAAAGCCAAAGACAGGCTGTTGCTTTAACACTTCAGGAATGCGTGGCCGCCACAGAAGTGTGGATGTTAAATATCGCTTCAACCTTTTACCTGTCTGCCTGATTTGGTAAGCAATGCCTGAATTGCTCTGCTTGCTCCCTGTTCTGGGGGACAGGAGGGAGCTCAAGCAGCAGCTGCCAAAACTGTAACACTTTGGGGCTTAGATGGAGGAATCTGGTTTTGTGTTGTCCTGTACTACCTTGAGGGTCTTTGAACATAGGTTTCTTTATGACTCCGAGATGCTCTTTTGAATCCAAGTCCCAAGGTGTTGGGTCTCCCTTTTTACAAAAGTATTCAGTGCAAGGAATGTGGCGGGCACATTGAAGTTTCCCTTGGTGTAGTTGCCAGCGTGTTTTGTTCCGAGCGCTCCAATTGGCAAGTGGCATTGCATGAGTGTCATGGATGAAGTTGTGTGGGTTGCAGTGCATAGAGCACATTCTCGCTGCTTCCTGGTATTCACTAAAACCAGTGGACTCGAAACAAATCATGTTCAACTGCTCTAATTTTAGCATAAAATTAACTTGTTGACCAGCATTATTGTTCCAAAGAGCATAATGTTATCCAAGAAACCAGCAGGACTCATAGGCACGTTCTGCTGGAGAGTGTTCGCACAATATCCACCATAAACTGTTGTCTGTTGCTATGAAACCATCTGAGACGATCAAATGGTGGATAAACATTGCATAACTCATCAAAGAGATCAAGAAGGTGTAGAGATAAGGGATGGAAGTAATTGGTGGCACTAGTAGAGACTTGGGGAGGGGTAGAGTGCTGAGGCTGGAGAACAGCATTGAAGCCGTGTAGGCAGGAAGGAATAGACATCCTAGTTAAAACTCTGGTGAAAGTTCCTGTGGGAATCTGCATGCCTGATACTTTAGTCTGATCTTGTGGTATCCTAGAAGAATTTCTTCTTCTTCCCATGCAAAGGAATCAGAAAATATTTCTACCAAAAAAATTAATCTCAAAAAAATATTTAAGATTTTGAATAATTTTTCTTACTTTTTCTGTCTTGTTGCTTAGTTAGGAGCTTCTTCATCTTAAAATGATGACCACTCTCTTTGCAATGCCTTTTATAACATGAATGTTCCACCATGTCAGAGCATCCAGGCTAACAACATAGAGTTTGCTTCCCAGATCACTTCAGAATTGTGCTTCTTTCATGTGTTAGTGCAGATTTATTAAATCCATTCTTGTCATCCCTTAGCAGAAGAGATCAAACAGAAGATAAACCACTCACGCCTGCAGCAGCATTCCTGCTTTGCCTTACTGCCTATTCTTCTTCTTCCAGAGGCATCTTACTCCATCCCACCTGGGAAAAGTGCTCTGGTAAGAAGTGCAGCTTTGCTCTGTGTTCTCAGGGTCAGCAAACAGACAATCTGGCAGGCTGGCAGAAGAGGGGGGATTTTCCAGCAAGTCGCTGAATGGCCATGGAAAATGGCTGACCGCTCAAAGGGAAGGGGGATGGTGTAATGTCTACTCTTTGGTGGATGAGTAAGAAAAGGCTCGACAGGTTTTTCAACCTGGTGCTTGTTGGAGTTAGCAAAAAAATCTCAAGTGATTTCAAGAGAAATGGATTCCCCCACTGATTTCACTGAGTGCCAACTCTGACTTAGAGATCATATTCACTAAATGGAGTTCAAAACTTCCCTGCTTTTCAATACAGGAAGGAGGAGAAAGATCCTGTTAAAAAGAACTGCAGAGACCATTTCAGAGCTCTTATTTCTGGTGACCTTTTAATAATGCACAGCAGGACTGAAAGCAGCAGTGGGCAAGTTCCTTGGCTTCAGAAAAAGGAACCCTATTTTCTGAGGCTGGGCTACTTCAGCCCGTGACATTCATGACACGTAACATCTTATAGGCTTCCGGTGGCAGTTCTACAAATGTGACCGTGGGGTGTCAGCTCTGAGAGGAAGGAGCCTTTTTTATGTCTTTGCATCCCAGATAAATCCCCTTGTGTTTTGAGTTTTAGCATCTTCAGTTGATTACTCATGCAAAAGTGTGAGGGGAAATACTACAGAGCTAATTATAATCACTTTTAATTAGATCCTACAGCAACTCCTGCAAGAAATTTTAAGTGAATGATGCCCATGGTCTGTGAGATCGGTGCTGCTTTACAACCAAATTCCAAAGTCATAGAGTCCTAGAATCCTGGAATGGTTTGGGTTTGAAGGGACCTTAAAGGTCTTCTGGTTCCAAGGCCCTGCCACGGGCAGGGACACGAGTCTTTGCAGTATGGAGGTATGCGACCCCAAACCACAAAGAATAAAGAGGTGTTGGAATACATGGACCTGCAAATATTCTGCCTGTATTTGGGAACTTGGTGAGGCAGCTAACAAAGCAGGAATTTTTGAATAAATTCCTGGTCACACAGGAGTAGGAACCGTTTCAAATATCCGCTCTGCATCCTGCATGTGAAATAGTTCTTAGGAAACTGTTATCTAAAAGGTCTCGCAAAATTACCTGCTTAAACATGTGTCATTCCATGCCTCCTGTAGCATTAGCAATAGGAGTGAGTGGTATTCCTGTGAGGAATAATGGGACAGGATGCGTGGAGATCTGGTTAGCTCTAAGTCTCCCATGTCTCTTCTTCCTGTGATTTCTTCTGTCACAAAGAAAGAGCTTAAGGAAATAATTTTGTAACTAAATAACTGAATGATTTCTTGTTGTTAATAGGAAAATCCTTAAAATTAAAATGAACCCTTATTTTGAAAGTCTTGAACTTGTAAATGGATCAACTGAGGCAAGTTTTCCGGGAAACAAACTTGGACCTTTAAGGCTGTGCACAGCCCTCCCTCTGGAATGGCTGAAATGCAGGGCTGGGAGTGCTCTGCCTCCACTTCAAGGGCTGTTGTGCTTGTCAGTTTTCAGGCTCTCGGAGAAGGAAGTTCTCCTGCCTTCTTGTTTGTGGAGATCAAAGCATGGAGAGGTTTAAGAAACCCGAGCAGGAGTCTGTGTGAGTCAGTGGTGTTTTCCAAAATTCCAGTCACAGTCTTTAACCCTGGTCTCACTGGCAATTCAATAGAGAGGCCAGTTAATAACAGGAATAAATTAATTCCTTTCTACTTTGGTTCTGAAAATGCCTTATGAAAGGATTTTAGGATATTTCTTTAGGGTCCTCATTCTACAGACAGCAAAACTCTCCTTCTGCTGTCCATTTATTTAAATATTTTTCCCTCCTTTCCTCACCAGGGTTCTTTTTGGGGCTTGTCTTGCATTAAGGTGATTTAAGGACAACACCCTGGAATGAGTTGCCTCCTCCTACAGGTTTAACCAATCCCTTTCCACCACTAACGAACCAATACAAGTAGATACAAGCGAAAAAATAACAGTTTACTATAAAGGGGATCAGCAACAGGCAAGTTCCCAAGAAAGTAACAGTAAATAAGTTTCAGATACAGAATTGCTAAGTCTCAGAGCCCCATGAGAAAGATAGAGCTGAAGGGCCCGAGGAGTGGTGACAAGTCCTCTTGAGAGCCTTCCCTCATTACTGACCAAAAAGCAGATGAAGGAAGTATGTTCAGCAAGGGCACAGTACAAGTATTCAGACTTGTAGACAGGATCCATATAAACTACTAATTTTCTAACGAATGGATGGAATAGTGCATTTTAAATAGATTTTCAATGCTGTCTCAACAGCTCCAACAGATAAGAGATTTATTTCGTTTTCTTTCTGAAACACCTCTAAACAAACACGTTTGGGGCTGAACTGTGTTTTTTCCAAGAGCATGTTCTACTTCCTCAGGTTTTTAGTAGGGATTTAGAGGGCCATACAGACAAGTGGTGAAAGCTACGATTGAGCTGGCCTGAGCAGGGATATGACTTCAGCCTGTCATTCCCATGGAAGAGATCCAAAACTCTCCGGTAGGATGTTCAGAGGCTTGGCAATAAGGGGTGGTGCGAACTGAGAGGGAATCTAATTAGTGCATGCAAGTGGCTGGAGGGTGGGTGTCAAAAGGACGGGGCCAGACTCCTCTTCCCAAAGAGGGCCTCAGAGAAAGGAGTGCAGAATGGGACACGGTGTATGGACTCAAGGGTGGCGTTGCTTGGGCTTAGGGTCCTTGTGCTCACCTGCCTCCTCTGACGTGTATGCCTGCTGCAGCCCTGCACCAACTCCCTGGCACCTGGCCTATGCCCTGCTGAGCAGGGGCAGGTTTTGTATGTCCTGTGCTGGGAGCAGACTCTCCAGAGAAGGAGTTGGCTTTTACTTAACCTTTGCATGTCCTTCTGCAACTTATCTTTAAGGGCACATCTGGAGTGTTCAGTGCTACAGTGTGTTTTAGTATGACCCATTACTTGTCTGAGAGCTGTACTAGCTCCAGAAGTCAGAACTGTGCGTTTTAACAGGCACTTAGAAATAGCTTGGTTTGTTATAAATCACCCTCCCCTACCAGGTATTAATTTCCATGGAGCTGAAGAATTTAAAATTCTCCTGGTTTCCGCAATGGCTGCACCATGAATTCGGAATATTGCCCCTTCCAAGCAGGGTTTTAATGACATCAACAGTAAGTTTGTTCCAATGTACTGAAATTCTTAAGCCTTTAAAGGAGAGAGAACTGCTGGATACTCTGCTGTGTTCTTCTTCTGTGTATTTTCATTCTTTTTCTTTTACCTTGTACCTTTGACTTGAACAGGATTAAGTTCTTCATTAGGTGTTCTTGGACTAGGAGCAGTATTGCTTTGGCTTTGTTTGCAAGTACAAGTTAATATAAGGGGATGGCAATCCAGCTTTGCAAAGGGGAAGAAAAAAAAACTAAAACAGAATAACCTGATGGGCTGGTTATCAGGGTTATCAGGCTGTGATTACCTGTTCAGGTGTAGTGGACTTGTATGTTCCCAGGTAATTTGGCAGTACGGACTTCATTTCGACCAGGTATGAAAATACTGCCATGTTTCTGTTTCCTAAACCAGAATACATCAGAATACATCTTCCTGTGGATGCTGTCCTGGGATAACTCTGGGGGCGAAAAACTGGCCAAGTTTCCTGCATTGCGAACTTAATGTGCTGGTCTGAATCTTATTTCTAGAATTTATTTCTGTTCTCATTTGTATCACTTAGTACCATTCCTTAAATCAATAATGTATTTAAAAGTTTTTTAATGTTTTTAAAAGTTTATTTAAAAGTTACAATAATGGATTTAAAAGCAAAATTCCTAGCAAAAAGGTAGCAAGAAAAAGTAAGTGTTGTGAAGAGTTAATTACAGATGAAAAAATCTCTTCTGAGGCTTAACTGGAAGCTAATAATGAGTTTCCATTGCCTAGAGGTATGTTGGAATGAGAAGGAAATGGGAAAGGCACTGGAGTGGAGTTAAACTGGTTTTGTTTTTTCCATGCTGGATGTGTGAGATGAATAAGTCCATTCCTCTTTGTACATGTACATCACAGGTGAGAGCATCTCCCCATGTGCCTGGTCCGCTGGCATGCTAAGCATTTGGAGGCCGAGGCTGTCTGTGAGCCTCTTTGTGCCGCTCAGCAGGCTCTGGGGCAAAGCAGGTGCTGCCAAGTGCTGCGCAGGAGCATCCAAATACGGCAGCCGACGCTGGTGTTACCACAGCTACGCTTGCTGCAGAGCTTCAAAGGGAAAGGCAAAAACCAGCGCTTCAGCCGTACGTGACCTGAGCTCATTCATGCTGCCAGTTAGTTCCTTTCCAGATACTTGCAGTGTCTGAGATGGAGAGGAAAAGGGATTTCCTTGGCAACGGCTTTCCTTGGGAGTTTTGTATGTTACCTTACACGCTTGCCTTGAAAAGGGAGACACGTGTTCTGTTTGCTTGTAACTGCTGAGTAAGGTATGTGATGGGTTTAGGTGGAACCGGAAGTAAGGTGTACTCTATGTTCCAAGAGAGTTGGCTGTGGAGAATTAATGTAATTAGAAAACCTTAGCCATCTTTGTGTCTGAGATAAGGGTTTTGTGGAGGCATGTCTTGTGTTTCCAATGACTTGTCAAGCCCTTGCTTTTGGTTCAGAACCAGGATGAGGGCAAGTGTAGGGTGTAATGAAGAGTAACCCAAGTGACATAAGAGAGGAACACTGTGGAGTCCATTGCTAATCCACAGGTCTCCAGTGTCTCCAGTGCTTCTGTACATCAAGAAAATGTACATCCTGGTTCCCAATCCCAGCTCTGCTCTGCTCCCTTCTTTCTTTTTGGTGACAGCTGTGACCTGGCCTTCATCTGGAACTGAATGCAGCTCTCCCTTCTCGTTATTGCTGCTGCTTGTTGGCAGCCTAGCGCTGAAACATGAGATTGTGGTTGTGCCCTGTGTCCTCGCACGTCCGCGCGTGCTGCCCTGAGGTAGGGTCCCATGGCAGCAGTGTGGGGAGGGCACGCAGCAGGATGTGCGGATGGCTTGTGGAGGGGCCATGTTTCCAGGAAAAACACACGAGGGGAGGGATGGGCTGAGGTGAGCGGGGTGAAGGGTCAGTGCTCGGATCAGCCCCAAGATGGGCGGTTTGGCCCACAGACAGGCAGCCAACACGTATTTACTTACAGCGTCACTAGGCGATGGGCTCGCCTTACACCTGTGGCATCTGCAGAGCAAATTGTAGCAGTGGGATATTGCAGTTTGTCCTGGACCCCACACCCTCTGTGCCAGCAGCACATAGGTTGGGTGTTCACGGGGTGGCCCCCACTTCGAGGCTCACCCGGATGGCAGCAGGCATTGCTGCTCTTGCTTGGCTTTCAGTGGCTTTAATGGAGACGCTCCCGCAGCCTCTCGGGCAAACGAAGCAAAATGTCATGGTGGGGAAACTATTTTGATCCCTTTCACTGGGGGGGGCAGAGGGGCGGGAAGAAGTGGGTTATAGTAAATGTCATACAGGCCTGAAGTTAGAGTGTCCCTCCAAGTGGGACAGTGTTGGCTGGCCTCTGCCTCTCTGAGCTGCAGCAAATGTGGAAGGCGAGCTGCTGTGAGCCGTTGGTTCTCCTGCTCAAGGAACCTATGGGACAGCTGGATCTGTGGAGGGACTGGAGGTAGGTCTGAGCAGCCTGGTTTGGGATGGGACACTGAGGGGCAGAATCAATCAGGAGGGGTACAATGACCTCCAGTCTGAAATTATAGCTCTGCCTTTTCTCTCTGTGCCAGACTTGGTATTTCACAGTGTTTTTCTTGTTGATATGGGTCATGACCTGTATAAGCCTCTTCTCAGGTGCGAGGTCTTTTGCACTGGTTCTGTAATTGTAACCAGGAGAGCTTTCCGGAAAATTTAGGAACTGGAGAGTCCTCGGAAAGCAAGCTCTGCGGTTTTCACAATCTTGTGCCTAGCAACAAGTCTGAAAGAATCCAGACATCCAGTGGAAACCTGTCATTTTGCCGTGTGTTCCTGCTTGCTTAATTGCTGGTATGTGGATGATGACAGAGTGATTTCATGAAAATTCATGTTTTTTCATCCCATGTGTGATCTGTCTAGCCTGTGCTAGCATATACAGTTACTTCTCGGATAACATCGGGCTTGTGGTTTGTTGTCAGTGGCAGGTGCTGTTGTGGTGCCAACTTTTTGATCTGTTTAAATCATTTAGATAAGTGGCATAACATCTCCCTGGAACACTGGGATAGCAAGATAAACCATGTTCCGTGTTAGGAAGAGAAAAGTTGTGTGTCTCTCTGTATCTCTCAGAAACTGTTGAATGTTTTTCAGCATTAATCTGCAGCCATAACGACCCAACTCTAACCTGCAGTTATTAATTGGGAGCAGAGCCAGCAAATGCTGTAGAGTTGGAACTGATATTATGAGAATTGTAGAAAACAAAGCTGAGGAGAGGAGAAGCAAAGGGAGTTGGTTTGTGATAACTGTGTGTACAAGGAACAATGAGGGACAGAGGAAGGCAGGGGAGGTGTATAATGAATGGGTTCTGTGTTTCTCAGAAAGACCTAGTTGGGAAGATGTGGAATAAATAAGACTTTGAGTCATTCCTTTTCCATACTGGAAAGCCTCCTAAATGTGTCATCACAAACCATCTGTATGCTGAAGATGTGCAATTTGATAAGGTATGGTAGACTGTGCTGTAAGTGTGACAATAGTAAGGGCATGTCTAAACACAAATATTTTCCTTCTCCCATGGAAAATGTTTGCACTCCTCAGTGGAGCAGGGGAACGAACCAAAGTACTGGGATATATTGCTTAGGCCGCAGTAAGGGAAACGATGGGAATGCCATCCTGGGGGAGAGCTTTGGAGAGGTGATCTGGATGCTCCAGCTTCCCCCAAGAGTCACAGGACAGAGACCGCTTATCTTCTGCAGGGATTGCTGCCCAGCTCAGGGTCTTTTGCCTGCTTCCAACCTCCAGCACAGCCATGAGGGCAGGGGTGGCCAGGGGCCTCCCAGGAGACCCCTGCCTTGGGACTTCCCTGATGCCTGTGCTGGGAAACAAGAGTAGCTGTGGGAGAGCTCGGGGCTGTGGCACAGGTGAGAGGGTGGAGAGCTCAGTGCTGGCTCACTGCCAATGCCATTGCTTCTTGCCATTCTTTCTCCTTTTATTTTCTGTCCCCACCCCAAAGCATGGGAATGTAGTAATTGCATCTTGACCCACTTTCCAAAATCACTGTAGCGTAGACTTTGGTGTGGGGGGGTTGGGTCAGGGGGAACCACTTAGGAAAGAAAACCAGAGGGGCAGGAGCAGCAGCAGACTGTTACAAGTATGCACTAATAGCCTTGTAGAACAACTGTTATCCTGCATGTTTTTATGGGGGGAAAACAAAGGCAATTGCATTTACATTTTTGTGACATTTGATCCCTGGTACACAAACCTTATGAGCCTCAGTTCAGGTTGCCTTCAGCCAGAGCCCTCTAAGCATAGAGGCTTGTGTCAAGTGCCTGGATTTTCAAAACTTGGCTGGAGGTTTCATGGCAGCCTTTCTTGTGGTTATTTCTGGTACCTCTGGCTGCCACTTGGAACACAGGGCTATAGATCTGTGAGGAAGTGGAAGGGGATGGGTGTGAGTGCCTGCATGGAGTAGGAGCCCTTAATAGCAAGAGGCTTGGGTTAAGGTGGGGTTTTGTAATGCACAGAGACTTGAGGAGCAGATGTAAGTATGAAATCCAAACCAATTTCCTCATTCCAGCTATTAATACACGATGGAAAAAAGGTCCTTTGAAGTGATTTCAAACAGCAATTAATATCCCTTAGAATCTCCCCATCAACTCAGTGAGGAGTCTTGATGTGAGAAGCTGGAATTTAACCTCACAAAGTAACATAGGTGGGAAATAGGAAAGAAAAGGCCAGAAGGTGTTGTCTTGAGGGATGGGAATGCAGTGTCCCCCAGCTGCTGCGGCACTGCTGTCCGCGCTGCCTCTGCCCTTAGCACGGATCAGGGGTGGCACCTGGAATAGTTACACGTTAGGCCTAGGGATACCACCAGTGCTTGAACATGGATTACGCTGCCTGTGCTGCAGTGGAGAAGCAAAGGATGTCAGTGCCCCAGGCTGCATTTCCCACCACAAGCAAGGCTGTACATGAAAACAACATCATGCCCTGAAGAGCAGCTCTTGGCTGCTCCACTGCAGATAACAGCTTGGTAAGAGAATGCTCTGGCCTCGGATGATGAGCTGGTAGATGCCTTGAGGATGTCCCCTCCCTTGGTGAGGATGGATGGGAGCTTTGAGGTGGGACCACGAGTAGGGGAGAAAACATAGCCAAAACGTTCAAGGCTTTGTGAAATGGAGATATTCCTCACGTGTTTGTATTAATCAAATGATATGTGAGATGCTCCAAAGGCAATATTTTATTCTGGAGTTGTGCAAGCATAAAATGAAAGCCTGCCCTTTGACAGCACTCGTATTTTCTTAAAACGCTCCACCAGGACATGCTGTCCCAAATATCTGTCAATACTCCGTCATGCCTGAGCCCTAAAGCACACAGAGCGGGATGTTGTCTCAGGACAGTCATCTCCTGTTGCTACACAAATGTTGAGGTGAAGCCTGAGTTTATTAGTTTTTAAGGCAGTAGATATTGTTTCTGCACATTTTTATTTCATACAGTGCCGTAATTTCTATTAGTCTTAAGCTGATATGCCCGGGATTTATTTTGCTTGCTGGAAGGTTGGACAAGCTGAGGCCAGTTGGACATTTCATCTCTTCTTTGTGACAGCCTGGTCCTCATGGCTGTTCTTGCAGGTCAGTCCTCCTGAGGTTCCACTCCCTGCCCTTCCCAGTGCTTCCAGAGCACCACGCACTCCTTGCCCTTGAACTTCTGCTCACCAAATTGCCTCCTTCCTGTGGAGAGGAGTTTGGATGAGGGTTGTTGGCTGCAGCCTTCGCTAGGGACTGCTGCTGGAGGTAACCACGAGAGGTATTTAAATAGGTGGTTTCACCAACGGGTCTTGTGGGCAGGTTTCTCACCTGAACTTTCTGGTGCTGCCTTACATAAAATGCACAGCTTAGCAATTGCTGCATATGGGGAGCAACACTCAATATGAAACCACAGAGTGCTTTTTGTTGGAAAGGTCCTTAAAGGTCATCTCATTCTAACCCCCTGCCATGGGCGGGGACATCTTCCACTAGACCAGTTTGCTGGATATCTGACAGGGCTGGATAGGGAAGGGTTTCATACCTACAGGTATCTATCCAAAGGCTTTCCAGTAGAGCATGTGGCTTCTGGGTGGTTTCAGCTCAGATTTGCTCTCTTTTTCTTTGGGGTGAATCCCAAAGGTCTGGGGCTACCTGCTGGGGCATTCCTTGTCTGCATGCGCTTGCAGGAGCTGCTGCAGCAGAAGGCTGCGGAGTTGGAAAGAGCATTGAAAGAGCAGCCAGCTCTCAGGGATGCTTTTTCCTTATTTTTTTGGCCTTGTTTTGGCTTGGACAACGTATTTCTTCAGTTTCACTTTTACTCTGCTTTTTTTTTTTTTTTTTCCTAGAATGCTTTGCACTTCAGACTGCCCTAAAGTGGCAAAGCCCTTTTGGAGTTACATATGCTCCCGGGGAATGGCTGTTTGTTCTAAACTAGTCTGTTTCTGTTGGAATTACCTAACAAATAATTTAAAAGTCATTAAGTCCTCAAAGCTTTATTTATAGAGTACAAATTTCTGGCTAAATGTGACCTGCCAATGTTTGGGTTTCATTGTTTTGTTTAGGAAATGTTGATATAAAAGATGAGAGACAGAACAAGAGATGTGAAAATCCAAAGCAGTGAATGATGCTGCTGTTTAATTATTTGAAAAGAAAAGAAAACATTTCTGATGACCCAGAACGGACAATGGGATAATAAACTGAAGCCCTAGGCAAAGAAAAAATAAAAAGCAAAACCACAAACCAAGCCAACCTTTGGTGTGTGGTATCACAAATTGTGTCCTCCTTAAAAATTATCTGGAGTTTAGAAATGAAATGACAGAAAGGGAAATATGATGGAGTTACTGTAAGTACCAGCTGGGTAGCCTTTTCCTCCATATCAAAAGAGGGCCTGCAGAGGGAAAACCAGGCAACACTTGAAAATTTAACCAGTGGAAACACATTTTTCACTGGGAGTAGAGTCTGTATTATCACAATAGGAAAATGGTTAAAGACAAAGGGCTGAGGTGAGCTGAGAAAAAGAAGAAACATTGAGATGAATATCTGTTGTTTAAATTGGCAAAGTAAGGGGAAAACAGTGTTCCAAGAATAATAAACCTAAATGGCACTGTGAATCAATCAATGATAGGTTGTCTGGAGCTGAGCAATACAGATGTCCATGGATTTACTCTGTAGTTTCCTACTGTGGTAGTTCTATAGTTTTTTTCCAAGTATCCATTGTAAGCCATCAACTGAGAAGGCGACTCAGGTGTATGTGGCTGGATAAGGTAGAGAAGTCCGTGATTTACCTGCGTTACTGATGGTGGATGTCAGATTTCCTGCTGATGCCATTTGGCATGTCCAAAGCCCTGTGGAGGTGTCCCAGATGGCCTTTTTTAGCATCAGGAAAAGATGTAGTCTTGAATTAAGAGGATCACAGTGCCCTGGCATTGAAGTTACTGTTTCCTGCAGGCTATTGGATGCTCAAGACCAGAAGCTTTAAGTGTTTGAGAGGCAAGGATTCAATTTTAGTGAAGCAGGCAGGAAGCAGTGTACATCAGGAAAAGCGTCTCTAATCCTAATGCCTGTCACCATCCGCTTGTGGGAAGTTACCTTCAGCCAGAGGGTAAGAAGGCTGGCTGGGGGCTGCTCTGTTTTGACAGTAGAAATCCAAGGAAGTTGTGATTTTTGTCTGTCCTAGTCATGTTGTTGGACTTGGCCTTCCACTGAGAGTGGGTGAGGTTCCTCCACATCCTTCCAGTCAGTGATAAAATATTAGAAGCTCTCCTGAGCTGATGCCCAAGAGGTAAGGAGGATTTTGATGAACATGGTTGTTATTGCTCTGTAAGGATTTGGTGCTCAGAAGAATCGGTCTGGACCACAGTACAGGTGCTCTACAAAAGGGCTGAAGGGCTTGTTGGCCCATCCCTCTGAGCTTTCTTGGTGGCTTTTTTTTTTGGCCCAAAATGCCAACAGCTGAAGAATAAGGAAGAGAAAGAAATTCATCAAAGTGATAGCTGGGGAGAAACTGGGAAAAGAAAAAATCCTCCTGATGTAAATACTGCATGTCCCATTTGCAGGCCACCCATATCAGGTCTGTACCTCATTTTCGTGTGGATACAACGAGCCCTGTGCTCCTCAAGGGGGTTGACTTCAGCCTTGGCTTTCCCTTCTACCCTGAGAAGTGAAAGGATCTGTGTCCCTTCTGACCTGCTTTCTGTCTGAGCTCGCTCTGAAGTAGAGAGCAGATGATGTGTTTGAAAATGTGGAAGTGCTTCAGTCAGCTGGGCTGCTTCCTTAGCCCTCTCCTTCCAGAGAGGGGGAGTATTTGCTGTCCCAGTGTCCCAACAGTTGGAGGTGGCGGAAGCGTGTGTTTTGGCATCCTACGCTCTGGTGGGTATTGTGGGTGTAGGAACAAACACACTTTCTTTATTTTAACAAAGCCCTGTGTTTTTGGCTCTGACCAAAGGCTGGTTTGGCCTCGTTCCCTGTAGCACGGAGCAGGACACAAGTTGAGGCGTATGAAATCCGCTTTTTCCTGCGCTCCCTGGGGCCGCGGCACTGAGCTGCACCATGCTCACTGCCGAGGGGACACTGGCAGCTCACCTCCTTGGGGGGCTGCCTCTGGGGCTGGCTGCGGCTCTGGGGTGCTG
The DNA here is from genome assembly GCA_013397935.1 of Dasyornis broadbenti. Taxonomy (NCBI): domain Eukaryota; kingdom Metazoa; phylum Chordata; class Aves; order Passeriformes; family Dasyornithidae; genus Dasyornis; species Dasyornis broadbenti. The sequence goes on from VZRN01004313.1 coordinate 631,406, forward strand.
AGGAGGACAGGGAATGGGAAACGGGGGTGCTTCCCAGCAGAGGGCCCCCGAGCAGCACCACTGGCTCCTGGCCTGCGCTCTCCTGGCCTCGAGCAGCTCCGAGGCTCCTGGCAGAGAGGGATGCTCAAGGTGTGGCTGTTTGGTGTGCTCTTGGAGGAGCTGCTCTTGCTGGAAAGATAAGGGATGTTTTTACAAGGAGATAGAAGCATTTTAAAGAATGCAGTCCTGGAAGTTGGTAGGAGACTGGCAAGTCTTGCTCACAGGTCTCCGAAAAGCCCAAACCTGTGTTGCTTCCCAGAGGAGTGGAACATAACTTGTGTTTTCTAAGCTCTTGAGGTGAGCATGCTGTACTTTCAGCGCTTTTGGAAGCTAGCAGAATTATTGGAATGTACCAGAAGCAAGAGCCCCAGCTGATGAAATCCCCGTGGCTCTTCTCCTTGTGCCCTGAATGAAGGAACTGCTGTGACCTGAGTGGCTCTCCAAGTGCTCCAGGATGGCTCATTGCTCTCGAGCAGACATGGTGCATTATTCATGAGAAGCACATCAAGCACTTCACAAAAACCCCCTTAACCCTCCAGCATTCGGTTCTGTCTTACCGCGGCTGAATGCTTTTCAGCACCTCCTGTTACTGTCTCTTCCAAAAGAGTGAGCCAGGGCAGGGGATCAGTGGAAAGTTGGCAGTTTTTCTTCCAAGGGCCCTGCAGTGGTTTCACAGGCAGTGGGCAGGCAGGGCTGAGCAGGTACTCTTACAGAGCCGGCACCCCATTGCATGCTGTTTTCACTGCAAACTGAGGCAGGACTGTTTGAAAAGGCAGGACCTACTAATCAAGTTTCCAAAAGCAATGGGTTTGCTCACCTTGGACATTTACTAATCAGCTATCAGAGTGTGTTTGCTGAGACGCCATGTTCTGTTGAGATTTCCTGGGAAGTGGATGGAAAGGGCAGGCTAGTCCTGATTCTTGGTGACTTGAATATAAATCTGAGAGCTACAGAGTTGCTTTTTGTGGTTCCCTTGGAAATCAGTGCTATTGTACTAATTCAGCTGTAATACTAAGGAATGCAGTGCAGGAATTTGTTGAGTTCAGCAGCTGAAATGGCTGCAGTACCCATGTCTATGTAAAACACATCAAAAAAACCCCTGACACCTCAAGGTCCCAAGGAACAGGTGTGATCAAGGATTGAGTCTTGAAAACGTGTGTGAGGGATTTTGTTGGTGTAAAAAGGATTTCCTGTGTGCACGGCGTGTTCAGAGCGAGCCGCTTTTGTCATGATGACTTGGCAGTGATGTTTGTCAGCCAAGGAAAAGATACTGCAAGCCTCTGTGATAACTGCAGCTGCGGTCTCTCTGCACCTAGATCCTTCCATTGAAATCTTTTTATCCTCTGAAACTTCCTGACTTAGGCTGAATAACTCCTGACTTAATCCAACTCAAATATTTTATCACTGGGTAGTCTGCACAAACCCCTGGAAGCGCAGGAGCTGCCAGTTTCCATCTCATTCAGCATTGCTTCTGACTGACAATGCTGTGGTCAGCATGAGTGGCTTCCGAGGAATCTACCAGAAATGCTGCAAGATATATTTATGGAATAACCCGCCCACAGGGAAAGTTTTACCCTACCAGTTCCACCGAGCCATGCACATGTGTGTTCTCTAATCTTTAGCACCAGAAATTTGCCTGTTCTCATTACCCATACACACGTCAGACACTGTCATTGACAGTGATACCTTGTGCGACCTCGCTGGAAAACGAGTTCCTGAGTTAGCTGAGTGAGGAAAATGTGTGTGCGCTGGGTGAGAAGGTAGACCAGTAATACTGGTATAACAGCAGGTGCTTTGGTGAAGGTGGCATCCTGTCCTGTGCCCTGCTGAGGCATTGCCTTGGCTGGAATGGGAGGTTGGCAATGGCAAAGGCCACCAGCACAGCGTCTCCTCACCAAGGCTTTGTGAGCAGGGCTGAAGCCAGCGGGCTTGAAAGGCAGGTTTAAACAGTCAGCCAAAGTCTTCCCAAGTCAAACTGGTTCTCTGTGGCCTGTGCAGCAAGGGGAAAGCTAGCGGCTTGTTGTCCTGGGTGACGAGCTGTTCTCTAGTTATTTAATCAAGCAGAGAAAATATTGGAAATGGCTGGGGAGGCTTGGAGAGGGAACGTGTGAGCCAAGGTGTGTAAGCAATGCCAAAAGCTACACGTATACATGCGTCGGACAAGTCAGCTCTAGCCGGCGGGTTTTATTTTGTCAGTCACAATGACAGACAGGATTGTTAGTGCATTTTGCTCGGGTGTTTCTCTGCACAGAGAGTGTACTCATTTTCAAACTTGGTCGAGACAACTGCCCTGGCTCGTGATTTACGGACTTCTGGAAATGGCTCTGGTAGCATTTTAGATGATTAAATGCAGCGATGTTATATTTAAAGACTGACTTGGAATTGTGCATCCTGATGACAAAACATTTTTTTAGCCAGAAGATTCAATGCACAGGTTTAAAATGACAGTATTTGAAGTTACAGTGAATTGTGAGGAACTGGAATTGGTATGGGAGTCATTTAGGTTTGTTACTGAAATAGCGAGCTAAGAGCCGGCTGCCGAGGAGCACCCATGAGGTGCTTGCACTGAGGGATCACAGTGCTTGGGAGGATCCCAAAACCCCCATGAGTTATCTATGTGGCAAAAAGCAACAGAAATTTTACCAAGTAGCTAATGTGTCTTTTCTTCAGGAGCTCCCTAGTTTATTTAAAAATAAAGTGAAGTGAAGGTACAGACTAAGTGGCACATCATTAGGGATTTAGGGCATGGAGAGAGCTGTCCTTGCTTTGGAGCCTTTGGAAGAGGAAAGAGGTACAGTTATTTGGGTTCGGACTTGAGTATACAAAGCTTCTCAACTGATTCGGTGCTCTGCTTTCTTAATATAGGGACTGTCATTACTTGCAGTGAGGTACAGTTGTAAGTGATGGGAGTCGCTACTGTGCCCATTGGAAACTCACTGGCTGTTGAAAAATAGGTTCTTAAGGAATTGGATTTATTAAAGGGAGCAGAGGAGCTGAAGTCCTGACCCATTCATGTGCAGACTGTGGCTCTGAGATCTTTCAGGAAAACATTAAACAGGGTGAGTGGGCAGTTGACTTAAAGCCACTTGTCTGTTCTCAGCGTCTGGGGACAGCACAGGGGTAGTAGCTGCAGAAAGGAGAGGAGGAATTTGGCAGGGAGATGTTTCTGCAGCGCTCTCACTCCACTCTGCAAGTGCTGTGGTTTCTGTAGCTGCTGCTTTTTTTGCCTGGCCAATGGATTGCGTATTATTCCCTAGTACAGAGTTTGGATGGGTGACAAAGGTGGAGCTTGGTAGCTGAGAAGCAGCTGAAGGGGCAGTTGTTGTGTGGTAATCATAAACCTTGCTGCAGAAGGGGAGTTTTCCCCCCATGGAGCTACAATAGCCTCCTTTGTTCCCCTGAGAGTCCGTGTACTTCCCGTGATGGATTGCTGTTCTGCCATGTTCTTTGTGAGCCGTTCGCGGAGCTCCGTGGTTTAAGAATATTTTATGGATCTCGTCACCTTGATCTGGACAGTCAAGCTGAGCGCAGGAGCTACAGCTGACTGAACAAGATGTGGGATACTGGCACTGCTTCTCTTGTCCAACATCAGCCTGGAGGGAACCTTTGGAAGGGTGATTAGTGTCCATAGAAGTGTGTGTGTAGGAGAGAGAGGAGGAACTAGGACTAGGCAGGCAAGCAAGGTGAGCCTTGCCATGCTTGAAGCTAAGGAGAAGCGACACGTAAGGTACTATTTCCTTGGAAAATTATAATGAACTGACTAAATGATGGTTTCTATATTTTTCCTGTTGTTATTGTTGAGTTTTTAATGTTTTTGAGGGGTTTGTTTGGTTAGGTTTTTTTCTGTGCTATGTGCTTTTGGCCCAGAAGCCCCCTGGCTCGTGCATTTCCAGTGGCAGGGAACCTGCCGTGGGAGAGGGACACGCTCTCAGCCCCGTGGGGAGCTCGCGGCAGTATCCCGGCGGTGCCACCCGTCCCGGTCCCGGGAGAGCGCATACCCCCTGGTCGGGGGGATGGCATCTCCCGGCCTAGAAGCACAGCGTGGCCATGGCGAGAGCCACTCGCAGCCGGCGGGGGGAAAAGGGGCGGCCGCCCCAGCCCTCCGCCTCTTGCCGTGGAAGTCTGCACCTGCCCCGGCGCGGCTCAGGGCTCGGAGCTCGGGGCGGGGAATCGCAGCCCCGACCCTGAGACTCCTCCTCCGGGCTCCCCGCCCCGGGCCCCGTGACGCCGAGCGGCGGCCGGGGATGGGATGGGACGGGACGGGCCGGGATGGGAGCGGGCGAGGGGACGGCCGAGCTCGCCGGCGGCTTTAAATGCGGGCCGGGCCGGCGCCGCCAGCACAGCCGCGCCATTCGCTCGGACTGCCGCGGGCGCTTACCCACACGGACACCGGCACGGAGGGGCAGGTGTAGGGCCGCCGCCATGCCCCGCTGAGCCCGCCCGCAGCCTGTCCGCAGCGCCCGCCCGCCGCCCCGGCTGCCCCGCAGCCCCCGCCCGCCGCCAAGCTGGAGGAGCGCCGCAAGCCCGAGCCCCGGAGGTGAGGGAGCGGGAGCGGGAGCGGGGGTGAAAGCGCCGGGGTACGTTTCTCGCTCCTCGGTGTCTTTTTCGGTGCCCAGCTCAGCTGGAGCCAACTTTAGAAGCGCTTCATGGTGTTTGAAAACTTTTTTTACCATTTTAGTTCATCTTCAATGAGTTGTGAGCAGCCGCTGAATATGCAGCCTCGTCTTTCTGAGGTTTCCAGTTTTCACCTGGTATATGGTTGTATGGAGTGTTTTATTATCCAACACCAGTTCCTTGCTGCTTGTTTGCCCTTTCTGTATTTCCTGTGAAGCGCTGCCATCCAGAGCGAGAGTACACGGGGAAATGAGGATTTAATCATCTTTAGGCTGGTTCCTTTTTCTTCACAACGTTCGTTACTAATGGATTTTTCTTTTGTTCAGAGCGCATCCATTTAGCACTCGCGTTCAGGAGGAGCCGGTGCACTCGGATGTGCAGGGAGCTCCCACGAGGTGGGAAAAAACACCAGGCTCTCCCGGGAGAGCAGGGATTGGAGTGCACGGCGGGAGCTCTGTGGAGTCGTTCCGCAAAGCTGCTCCTGTTAGTAAAGTTGGGTGCGTAAGAAGCAAGGTTGGACCCTGGGGCAGATCCCAGCAGGAGCATCTCCGTCGGAGAGCTGCTCCATGTACTATATATAGGTACTTGCTCCTTTGGTGTCAGAGAGGTGCAATTACTGTGCCTCTAAATGTGACTTCGTGCGTGTGCTCCCAACTGCGTAGGGGTTTTGTTCTGGTTATTCCTATAATGTACGTATTTTCTGTTAAAAAAAAAAAAGGGAACTTTGCTAGTTGGATTTAACTAGATGAGCCGAGTTGCATATTGTGTGTGGGACAGAATACAGTGCTAAGTGCTGGTGTGATAGGCTGCAGGAATATGCCTAGTTCTTATTTTGGTTGATATCAGTAGCAAATTGTACTTAAAGAGCAAGGTATAAGGTCCCCCTGACTAAATCAACTTTCAGGCTCCCAAACCCCAGCAACCATTTAATGAGAAACTTCATTTTGTTCTTACAGTTTTCAGTCCTGTGCTGAATGATTAAACAAGACTGTTAGCATCTCTGCTTGCTCAGAGCATGTACATGAGCTGATCTGTCCTAGTCTGTGCCCTTCTCTTCCTGAACTGCCGTTCCATGTTCAAAGAGTTTTTCTAGTGACTCCTGGTTTGGCCAGTGGAAGAGTTAGTTTTGGAAAGCCTGGTTTCAGCTGGTGATTTTAGCTCCCATCAACATCATCTGCTGGTGAGGGTCAGTGGGATTCAAAGGACAAATATTAGTGCAGTCTGCAGGGATGCTTCTTCAACTTCCTGGGAAGGAAATGCAGACTTTCAAATTCCAAAAAAATAGGAGGATTTGCTTGTAACTTACCTTTTGCTCCTGCTGAGTGTGAACTTCACATTTTTAAAAGCAATGGCTGGACTTTAGGAAGCTGCATGGCCAAGATTTCAAGGGACTGTCAACTGTAGAGCAGTGACTGCTGGCCTTGGATGACTGGGGACAAAGGTGTGATGGTGGGTTGAGAAGGAATTATGGACTTTTTTCTTATTTTCTTGTTTTTTCTTTTTCCAGCTATGGGGAGGAGGGATGAAACTTTCATTTGTGTGCACAGGGCATTCCTGGCAAGGTAACACCCTGCACTCATCCGGTCGGCTCCCAGCAAGGTCCGGCATGATTTTCCGCAGCTCAGAACTGTGCAGGTTTTTCCTTTCAACTTCCATGTTACAATTTGAAATCTTGAGACTCCTCTGCAGCCAGAAAACAGACTCCTATACTGGTGCTGTCTTGTGGTATTACTCGCAGCAGGTTTTTAAGAGGAGCTTTTGAAATGCAGCGGGTGTAGGGTAAATGCTTCGGTTACCGATGTCTTACGCTGATAAGAAAAGGTTGAATTTACGCACAAAGTGCAGTTCAAAGAAAAACATCCCTGTGAGAAGGAAAAATCTATAATCCTTTTGTTTTCACATCTGCCTGCTTATCAGAGAGGGTGGAGAAGCTGCGTGTGTCTCTGGCTGAAGGATTTCTAATGCTGCCACCCTGGAAAGCTGTAATAAATAACGAGCTGGAAGGTGCTTTGGGCAAGGTTGCGAAGGAATCTTGCTGCGTGAGAGAGTAAAGAGAAAACCTATCCTTGTTTTGTGCCAGTAAGTGTGCAAACAGCTATTTGCAGTCAGAGTCAGAGGGGCTGCTCTGCCAGAAAGATACAGTTGCAAAGGCAACGTGCTGCTTTGAGAAAAGACACCCTGGGGGAAGAGCGCTGTTCTGGGAGGTGGGTGCCCAAAAACGGGCCCTGTGGGTACAGCAAGTGATGCTCCTGTGTTCGTACGTGCCATCTGTTAGTGCAAATTTGCTAGTAACCCGATTTCTCTAATTTAATTTTTTGGGTTTTATGCCATGACGTTGTTACACACATCCGCATCAAAATAGCATGGCTTTTACTTGGTTCCACTCCAGTTCCTTCCTATGGGCCGGGAGCACCGGAGGACTTGGAAGGGTTTGAAGGTGCCTTGTTGCAAAGAGCATTCACGGCGCTCCGGCTCTGGTGCTGCGGCAACGGTCGGTCCCTCAGTGCCGGTGAGATGCCTTCGTGGCCCCAGTGCAAGAGCATCCTCATCACGCTCCAGCGACCTGCCTCGCACGTATTTTCTGTGTGCATTAGGTTTAGAATTTGAACTCTTGCTTTGAGCAAATTAAAAGGGTTCTGATAACTCCTCGTTCCAAGTCAATTAGCTGCTTCCGGCTTCAAATCCACTTAGAAGGCTCACAAGGGGGGGAGTGCTCTTTGCAAACCCAGTAATAGCAGTTTATGGTTAATATTGATAAAGGAGCGCGTCTCTGTGTCATTGTGCTGCGTCTGGTGGAAGGAAAGCTTCTCTTTTGTGCTCCCTCAAACAGCAGGACTTGGATGGGGCGGCAGAGGTCTTTCTCTTAACTCTGTTAAGAAAGCTCTTCACTATGTGGCTTGAAATGAAAATACAGCCATAAAACGGTCAAGGTTGCAGTGAATTCCCACAACCACTCAAAGCAAGGCTTCTGCCCCTCTGTCCTTGAACTTTGAGTCGCTGTAGCATCTCGTTTCTCCTGCGTTTGCTCAGGATTGTGTGCAGTTTGTGGCAGGAATGCTTTTTATTGCTGTTGGACAGTGTCAAAGACAATTACTACACCCATAATTGGGTGATAAAATAGTGCGTGGCATAAGTAAAAAACTGCAGTGCTCTTGTTTTTCAATGGCCTAATTACATTAACTGAAGAGATAAAAATGTCTTTGAATTACTGTCCCACAATTACGAGTTTTTCATGTAAGGAACGTATTTGAACTTGCCACAGGGACTGTCAGTGCAGTGAAATTGCACAGAGATTTATGAGAAATTTGAAAATCAGAGAAAACTATGTTTCAGTTCTTGACGTTCAATTTGGTTTGGAACAGTGGATTTCTGTCCAAATTGAATAGGCTTGTAGATCCGTATCGCTGGAGGATCTCTGAGCCTTCTGAGCACAGCAGAGGAAATTGAGAATGGCCCTGGTTTTGTCTGGTTTTCTCACCAGGAAAATCCGAAGGGCTGATTCTCTGCCACCAGTATCGGAATCCTTTGAATTTGTGGCTCAAACGAAATTTCAGCATCTGAATTCCAGAAACGTGTGCTCTTAGGAGAGCTCATTCTGCTGCCAAGGTAAAGCAGAGACTGAGGGGGGATTTAAAATAGATTTATTATTTATAGATATAAAGATGTATGCAGAGAGAGAATATGGCTGATGAATATATTTACTACTCCTAAGGAAACCCTTTTAGTGGGGAAAGAGAATTTTCCAAGTGTTTCAAATCCTAGCTGTACTATATTACTGCCTTTATGGGGGAACAGGAGCATATTTCTGTTTTGCTACCGTATAGTAAATACTTGCTAAGTACTCTGTTAATTCTGTCTTGAAATAAGCCTTAATTGTCCTTCCATATGTATTGATCCATACTTCTGGCATCCCACAGTGAGCTGAGGAGCTTGGTGGTGGAAATTGTTCCATGACTTCTTTTAAGATTGAGGATTACTCTAATCACTTCATTCTGTTAATAATGGTAATTATAAGGCTATTTTATTTTATTCTAATTATAATTAGTAATATATTATTATTAATAATGCACTTATATATAATCTATAAATCATACAGAACTATGGGGACCATGGTGGGAATGGTACTTCTTTTTTTGACCTCTGCGAGGTGACAGCTGCTCATCTGTGAAGTTAATGAAACAGGCTGATATTTGATGTGATTGTTCCCCAGGGGAGATTGAATTTTACTTTCTTTTGCAAGTTATCACAATGAGCTGGTATTATGCAAGAAATATTGGTGTGTTTGCGTGTGCAACCAATTTTTGGCTTTTTTCACTTAGGATTTATGCCTGTGATGTGTTCTGTCTTTTTCTGCTGCTTTTTCTGAGCAAAACGTGCAAACTCTTTGATTTTGATGGCTATGCAGAGGTGTAATCTGAAGTCAGAGATGACAAATGGAGCCTCGTGTGCAAAATACTCATCTTTACTAAAATTTTTCATATTTCTCTATTTTGTACAGTAGGTACAGAAACAGAACTTGTGTTGCTGTTTCTCTGGTGTGTCACTTGACGACTATGGTATTTTCCCCTTAAGTTTTTTAAAGAAGGTTTTACTTCATTTTAATCACATCTTGAAGGTTTGCTGAACTGATTTCAGCTCTTAACCTTGAACAGAAGGTTGCAAAAGCTAACTGCTTTTATTGTTCCTGTGACTGTATAACGCTTCAGACACATTGTCAGCCCTTCAATGTAAGAGTAAAGGTCTTTCATCAAGGCTGCTAAATGTGAGGTTGTTTAGAATGAAGCTGGGAAATAGTTGCTCAGTAGCTCGAGGAGAAGTGACATGTGAGCACATTAAACCTGTCTGCCACACTGGAATTGAAGTGTACTTCTTATATATGGGAATTGGACCTGCACATTTTGCTTAGGTCTCAGAGCTGGCAAATGTGGTCATCTTGCAGCGGATGTTACCTAAATTCTTGTTAAATTTGTCTATTCTGAGCTCACTTCCCTGGCTGACAGTTTGTGCATTCAGCAGACACAGAGCACAGCTCAAGACCAGCAGCCCTGCTCAACAGAGCTGCCTGTGTGTCCTTCTGGGCAGGAGCAGTCATCCACAGGGAAAAATAGATGGGGCTCTGTTCTCACGTCCCCAGCAAAGCTCCGTTCCAGAGCCTCAATGGCACAGCAAGCCAGCGTGTGGAGCCATGGGAGTGTTCCACATCCATTGTTTGACATCTCATGATCTCTTAGGTGAGCAATAACCAAGTTTGAGAAGAATTGTCCCAGGAGAAGCGTTGGTGTGGGCTTCCATGGTGCCAGATGTGTTTGTAGTGCTGATGGAGTTTCAGTGCAGTAACACCTGTATCGGTGCAGCCAGAAAGGTTGGCAATGTGGAGCTGTTGCCTTAGTCCCACAAAACACTTCAGCACAGGTGACTTCTGGCCTTGAGGCAATTCAACCTGTTGGCCCTTAAGGCCATGCTGAAGTGCCGTGCTGGGGCGAGTCCTGCATGAGTAGTTCCACTGGCATGAACGGAAGAAATGTGTGCTGAGATAGAACAGTGTGTGGGGAGAATTCATCGAGTGGGGCCAGGGGGTGCAGGGACAAAGTCTAGATTGCAGCCGTGAGCTGCTTGCAGGGTGGGGTTGGAAATCAGTGGAAGATCAGTGCAAAGTCTTGAGTGCATCTTTGATAGGCACTCTAGGGTGGTGTTAGAGAGAGGCTGTAGAATAGAATATTGATCCAGAGTAGAATATTTCAGTTGGAACGAACCTACAGCCATCTTTTGTCCACGTGTCTGGGTTGTCTTTTCAGTCCCAGTTCACCTGTTGGATGACGTTGCTGATTTTTTGGAACAAATACCTTGTATAGCTGTTGAAATGCTCTGCGTTTCAGAGTGGGTTTGCATCTCTGGTGTGTTACTGACACACCACGGGAATGTGCATAGAAAGGATACTATTGTTGCTTAAGACAAGAACTGCTTCTACAGGAATGTGATATATAGGCAATGATTCTGTGTGAATGCTTCTCACTTGGTAAAACAGTATTTGTTGTCTCCCTTTTTATCAGTGGTGGCTGATCCATTTCTATATTGGAGTTAGGCTTTGGAAGAAAAGGCAGGCTGTCTCCCATGACATAGGCTTTCCGTGTCACGCAAGCTTGGAGAATGCCTTCTGTGTACATTGGGCTTAACTGTGCCTGGGGAGGTTTTGTGCTGTGCCTGATGAGGCTGGTGTGAGGTTCCGACCATGGCACTGGAGGGTTCTGGCTTATACATGGGACCTTGCTGCTCTTTGGGTCTGCTGGGCTCTGTTTTGCCACCTTGGCAGTGCTCTGAAGTTCAGCCAGAGAGCCTGCTAGCATGGAAGGAATGTGAGCAAGCCTGAGCTCGAGCGTGGGCTTAGGCCCGTGCCTCGTCGGCAAGGCAAGCCCAGGCGCCCTTCCTTGGCTATTATGGGCCCGGAGCTCCAGCCAGGATGCTCTGACTGCTCAGCTTCATGGCTTATTCCTATTTGCAGTATAGTTCGAAGGAGTGGGCATGTAGCTCCCATCCTTGTACTGTAATTTAACCTGGGAGGGACACTGTGGATCTGTGAACAAAACGGTGAAACAGCGGGAATTGCTGCAAAAGGAAAACCTCCGCACTCCCAAAGTTTTGCTTGGATTGGGGATCTCTTCCCTTTGCCAGAAATACAATGTATGAATTTTGTTGAAAGGGAATGTGCTGCAAAACAACCCTGTGAAAAAACCCCGACTGTGTCTTCCAGTGTCAGAATCCTCTCCAGAGACCACGTAAAGGGAGATCGTGTCTCCAGCTTTTAAAATAATTACTTGAATTAAAGATCAAGCTAGAAGAGCCCAGTTTACTGAACATTAGATATGCAACTTAATTTGTTAAAAAGCATTGAAAAAACAACTTCAGCTCATCATGCTCAAAATATCCCTCCCAGCAAGTAACCTGGACATCCTCTGAATCTTCAGAAGGTGTGGAGATTCCTGTGAGCTTGAAAAGTTTCTGTAATAACTTTTCTACAACTGAAGCCACCCTTCTTGAATGAGCCTGTTTCTGCCTTTTTAATTCTGAATGATGAACAGACACCTTTACATTAAGTATTTCTGGTCCAGTGATGCCTTGGATTGCCAACAGCTCTCTTTTCCTGGAAAGGCTTCACTTGTGACTCAGTGAAGGTACCTGTGGGTTTTTGTGGAGAGGTCAGTTCAGTTCTGGATGTGACCCTTGTAATTCTCAGAGATATCTGTGAAGTCTTGAACTGTGGTATCAGCCCAGCTTTTCTGGCACTGTTCCCAGACCAGTCATTCTGCTTAGCAATAAAAAAATGCAAGATAATGGATACAGATAACTGGGATTTAATATTACTGTAGCCCATTTCCCGTTTACCTTCAAACAGCCATGTTGCAATTAGGTGCTTGGCATAAAGCTGTTCTTTGTTAACAGGTGTCTCCAAGAAATGTGTGACTAATGACCATGTCTGGGTTCAGCTAAGGTGGCCCTGACAGCTTAAAAAAAGGAGCAGAAAAGTTGCTTTATCCTGTTGTGCTTTTATGAATATCTACTACCAAAGCAAATCAACTATTTCAGGCCTGTTACAGGAAGTTGTTTTCCTGAGGCTTCTTCTGAAAGAGTGGCTGCCTCCAGTGTTTCAAGGAGATGCATTTGGAAAAGAGGATGAAAGCAGATGGTGAGTGATCGACACGAGCTGTGAGGTGCTCCAGCATGACCACATGCCTGGCCACTGAGGCTTCTAAGGTGTGCCTGCTGCAACATGGGCCTGGCCAGATGCTTTGACATGTACCCTTCTCCAGCCTGGAATGATCCTTCGGGGTGTCATCCACAGGTCACAGCCCATCGACTCAAGGTCCCATCGGAGTTCCAGCCTCCCCAGCACAGCAGCCCAGGAGCTGCTGGCCCCCCGCCAGCCCGGGTACGTCGTCGTTGCTGTTACCAGAGCATTCCCAGGCCCAGCCGAGTGGCAACCACGGTGAGCAGCGAAAGCAAAAGCTGCCCCTGACGAGCTCTAGGTACCACACGCAGCCAGGCAAGCGTGCCCGTGGCAAGCAGAGGAGCCTGCTGATGAGTGTCCATACAGCTAGAACAGCTATCAATTCCATCTAGCACATTCCCATCAAATCTGTCGTTGTTTTGAACCCTTTGTGCCCCACACTGGATGCCAAAAAGGACTGTCCTGATTTAACCCCAGCTGGCAACCAAACACCGCACCTCTGCTTGCTCACTCCCACAGCAGTAACTACAACATCTATGAATTCCCAACGCTGTTGCCAGCACACATCCAAACCGTAGCCCCATACTGGATACTGAGAAGAAAATTAATCCCAGACAAAGCAGCACGGTGTGTTATATCCACTGTGGTTCTTGAGGATGCCTTTGAGTTTATAGTTCCTAAAATAGAAGTAGCAACTGTTGCTTTTTACAGAGTTCTGAGGGAATATGGGACCTATAAAATATTTTTTATACTGCTTGCTCATATTAAAACCACCATGGCTTGAAACCCCTATGGGTAAAGGGCTGAGTTGCACAGGAACATGGGAAAGCTGAAGAGAACACTTGAGGAATGCCTGGGAAGTTCATGTTTATGGACTAATGATGTGGAGTCAGAAGGAGCCAACTGCCACAGAGGGAGAGGAGCTCATTCCAGTGACAAACTTGTGCGAGTGGCAGTAGAGGAGGCTGACTAGCCTTCCTCTGGTAAAGGAAGATGGAAGTGCTCTTAATTTTTTAGGTTTTCTCTATCCAGAAGAAGGATATTTTTCAAAGTCCGTTTCTAGAGCAGATGAAGTTTTCCAGCATTGTCTGAATGAAAGACTGATGCTAAAATCTCATTTTCTCTTCTCTTGCAGAGTTCTGCTTGGTCTTTTGTCCAAGCTCAGTAGTCCCTATACTGGTGTTTAGGTTACTTTGGAGGACATGGGATGTCCTGCAACAGCGTTGCTTATCAGCATCACTACGTTCTTACCAGTTTTGTCCTACAAGTTTTTCTTCCATGATGATGGGTCACAAGGGAGGAGTTCAGAAGAAGTAGCTGTGAGCACTTTCTGGCGAGAAATTACTTTTCAGCTCTTGGGTGGTTGTTTTCTTCGCAGTCTTGTTTTAGGCTGATATGAATAAGTCTATTTTGAGCTGCCCTTAAGTGGATGTCACGTAGAGGACAGTCTTGTTAAAACTTGGGAGTTGCCTGCTCAGCAGTTGGGTTCTGCGCTCTTGGCTGTGGTTGGAGGATACAGTAAATCTTGCTTTAGGGCACTGAGAACCACGTTAAGAGCCTGACTCTCCCATGGAGAGAAATACCAGTCCAGTAACAAGCACATTTTGCTGCTGAGGTGAGTTGTACATTGCTAAGTGGATTGCCTTTATGCAGGATCATGCGTTGTCTGCTCATACCACTCTGCTTTTATGCTGCATCATGTTCCTCCCGTTGGAGCTGGTGTCCCGGTGAAGGAACCCGTATCGCTCTGTCCGCTGACTAATGCCGTGAGAATGCGATCATGTGCCCCCGCTGCTCTGGGCCAGACTCTTATTAATGACTAATTGGTCTGCAGGGCTGAGTGTAAAGATCACGGTCTCGGTCTGCTCCTCGCTGGCATCAGGCGCCCAAGTCGAGGTGTCAAGTGGGTCACCACGACGCATTGCTCTCACGAGCTGAGCGCATGGAAGGCCAAGGGACTCCTGAAGGTGGTGCTTCGCTCCATACTCCGGTGATTGTTCCCTAGAAGCGTGCAGAATCCCCCTTTGCTTTCCCTGCAGGCACTGTCGAACGTGTGGCTATGTGGATGAACTCTCTGTGGATTAGTGGCCATGGCAGTGAGGTTCTGCCCCTTCACGTGATACCACGTGAAGTTTTGCGGAGCGCAAGTTTTCCTGCCTGTGCGTATAGGTCTGGTTAGCGACAGCCAGGGACTACACACATGTGATGTTGTCCCAACAGTCTCATCACAGCCCCCAGAAGGCACAGCAGATACTCTCCCAGAGCAGAATCTGTGGCCAGGCTGAGGGGAATTGTCACTTGCATTTCTGCTTAATGATCCTCATGAGCGTTACTCGTGAGGGACCTGTGTCCTTCTGGCTCTATGGCTTGTGCTGGTGTCATCGGCGTTTTGCTGAGCACTTGACACTCTTGGGAAACAGAATGGCTACCTGGGTTGGTGCTGCTCTGGCCAGTGACTGACTTTCTTCTGACTGGAGCAAATTGGTGCAAGTGATGAAATTCTTTTTTTTTGATTTTGTCTCAGATGACTATAAAATAACTTGGGTTTGCACTTCACTCCCCTCTCTCCCCTTCTGTCAGGAAACATTTCTCTATCTTTGGTAAACTTCACTTGGCTTGTGCTTTTATGGTTTTTTTGGGGTGTTTTTGTGTTTTGGTGTTTTTCTTTTTTCTGGGTTTTGGTTTGGGTTTTTTTGTTTTTCCTTCTTCTTCTTAGCACAGCCAGTGAAGGCAAGAAGGACATTTGGTTTGAAATCTGGCTGTTCGCGTTTCTGGCTCTCAGGTCTGCGTTAGTTTTGAGTGACTATTATTGAATTAGGATTTGATGCATTCACCGGGACCAATGCCAGCGACCTTCTTCAGCACAGATTTTGTCTTATCACCGCAGGGAATGGTCGCTATAAAGTCTTCTGGATGAGCAGTTGGCACTCAAGTGAGGATGAGGTGAAAAGCCCAGTGGTTTTTTTGCTTGTCTAATTTTTTTTTAGAGTTCTTTCTTGTGCCTGAGTCTTGTGTGTGTGTGCTGGCATTTGGTTTGGGTGGCTTTGCCCTTCTCTTTTATTTCTACAGCTGTGTGCTCTGACCACAGTGCTTTGGAGGTGAACTCGAGTGGTATCACATCCCTTCTTACTTGGGAGCAACTTCTCCAACATGGCAGAACTGCAATTTTACAGAGCCTGTCATCTAGTAACCAGGTAAAGTTTGCAGAATTTGGTGATAAGCATGCTTTGAGAAGTTCCTGCTTGTGTAACGCCATGCGAGTGGTTAAGCAGATTCCCAAAATCATCCATGTTAAAAATATCCTTTATGCTGGATTATGTTTTTGAAACCAGCATATTGTGAATCCACGTATCAGTTCAGAATGCCAAGAATTGGATCAGAAATGCTGCGCCTGCACTCTGGGAAGTGCTGAGAGTGCATTAGCTCCCTTGGCTGCTTCAGATATGTCCAAAATGTTTTATACAACGCGGCTTTCTGCCTCTGCCAGCCAGAGCTCAGGTCTGGATTGTGCTGGATCAGGTCTTGCCTGTCCTCTTCGCAGCAGGAAGCCAGCACACACTCTGCACCCATGTATCACCAGTGGTCCAGATCTTTGCAATGCTTTTAGAGCGGTGTCAGCGTCTCGGAGGTGTTTGGGAAGGTGCTGGTGGGACAGTGTGCAGCTCTAGGAGTTGTGCATTTGCAAGTCTGAAGCCCGAGGGAAGGGAAAAGCTCTAAAGATGCAATTACAGAAGTGAAATTAAGCTATGAGCTGGTCTCATGCATTTTGTGTGGTGTGATTGCTATGGAGAACT
Organism: Dasyornis broadbenti; assembly: GCA_013397935.1. Taxonomy (NCBI): domain Eukaryota; kingdom Metazoa; phylum Chordata; class Aves; order Passeriformes; family Dasyornithidae; genus Dasyornis; species Dasyornis broadbenti. Next base: position 647,576 of record VZRN01004313.1, read on the forward strand.
TCCCCCC
>VZRN01004313.1:647597-752320 GCA_013397935.1 Dasyornis broadbenti
CCCCCAGCAGTCTCAGGAGAGGACAAGTGCAGGAGCTGGCTGCTTGCTGGGGAGCCAGGATTGAGTGTGCCAGATTGTTTTCCCTGGAGAAAAGCAGCCCTGGGTGAGTGGTGCCAGTGGTGTGTTGCCCCACCCCTCATTGTACACACTGCCTGTTCCTTTGCTCAGTGGGAAATGGACTTGAACACAGCACCTCCCATTCCAGATAACTCTTTTCTTTTAAATACAGGACCAGGCTGCTCACTCTAACATCCTCATTTATAGCTGGGAATCTGCCTTAGGCTCAGGCTTCCCATGCCTTGCCTTTGGAGGCTCCGAGTGGGCAATATGCAGCAGATGCTGGAAAAATTTCCTGCAGTTGCTGTTTCCTTGTCCGTGTTTCTCTGTAGGCGTATCCAGATCTCCTGGCTATTCTCTGCTTTGAAAGTTGTGTGCTGAGCTGATGTAAAATACACACATAAAACGTTGCAGGTGCTTCTTAGTCCGTGGTACCTGCTGCTGTGACACAGCACCCTTAGTCACAGATTCCTCAGAAAGAGCTCTTTCAGGAGGCTGGAACAAGGAGCAGCTGCTGTATAAACCAGCATTGGTTTCAAATAGACGCACGGTCAAGTAAGAAGTTGCCTCTAAGGCATAAAACTGTAACAAAAATATTGCAGGACCTGACACTGTCATGGTAATCAATAGCAAAAAATAGATCAGGTGCCACAGGCTGCCCTGAAATAATATTTTTTAGGAAAAATCCACTACTGCTTATGGGTTTAAAACCTGACACCGCTCTGCCTCTAGAGAAAGCTTTTTTGGTGATTTCTATTTCATGCTTTGCAGAAGACAAAGCTACAAAGATGTCTGGTTTATGTTATCCTCAAACAGATACATTCATAATATTTGCAGTCCAAAATCACTTCTTCCTGTGGATTCATGTCTTTTGGTTCCATCTCACAAAGCTCCGGCGGAAGTGCAAGCTCGAATTCCTCACAGGGTGTCTCTGTGCCTTTTCCTGGCTGTAGCTACATGAAATATAGCAGGTGGGTGTGGGATGTGTCAGGAGCCAGGTGCTCAGCAGGAGAGGTTCACCCTGTCCTGGTGAGGGGCTTGCACTGACGTCCTGCAGTTCTCAAATGAAGCTGAAGTGCAGGCAGCCTTCTCCTTGCTGAGCCTCCCATTTCAGCTCCATGGTTTTCTTGAGGAGAAGGAAATGAAACCAAAGAGGCAGCTGACTTTATCAGTTTTTATAGACTCATGTCATTTTATTGTAAGTCATTTAAACGTAATGAAGCAAAGGCTTCAACTGTTCCACCTGCCCCAGCATCCAGTGCCAGTGTTCCCCTTATGCTTCCCCGTGTTTTGATCGTGTTACTTTATTGTTTGTGCAGAAGAAAGCGGTAACTTCATTTACTCCTAATTGCTCTTCCTAGTAATTACTTTGTTTTTGGAACATATCCAATTTTGAGTTCTTCCCAAGTTGTCAGAGATCAAAATTGAAATCCAAATGATGGAACTTATTTTGCTGTCATGGATTCAAATGGTTCTTATCTTGGTTTCAGGAAGGTGCTCTCATAGGCTTCACCTGTGAGTTGAGGCAAACATTTAGAGTTCCTGACGTTCCAGTCTGTAAGAGTTTTTGAAAACAAGATTTAGTCACGAACTGGGACTGGTATTAAATTCTGTCATGGGACTTAATTTCAGTTCCTGAGAATAGCTCTGTAGAGGGAAATGTTTCACCTAATAAGATGACTTAATTGAGAATTTATTTGGTTTATAAATACTACAGTGCAAGTTCCTTGTGCACAAAGCAGAGGGTTCTGTCCTGCTTTGCTCCGGGTGAGTACAGCCTTTTGCTGAGAAAGCTTGTAAATAAATGCTGCTTTAGAGCTGACAGGGGAAAATGCTCCAAGATAAATTTGGCAATGTGTTCCAAAAGTGCATCAACCAGGCTGTGCTGAGTATAGTTAGAAGCTCTTTTTTTCTGTGTGATAGAGCCCATATGCAAGTATGTGAGAAAACCAAAACACATCAGGGCCCTAAAAAGGAATCGGTCGCAATAGGTTGGTTTTCTTCACACATTTGCTTATGGGCTGTGAGAGCATCAGCTGGGACCAAGTCTTCTTCCTGGTTTCCTGTTTACTTGGCCACTACAATTGCAGTGTCTGAAGGCTTCACAGGTTGCAGAGAGAAGAAATAATGTTCTCTCTGTCTCCCCACAGAGCGCTGACAGAAACAGCCTGTTTGGCTTGCTGACCCATTCCTGTTGGGATGCATGTACACGTACCCACACAGACTTGGCATCTAACTTGGGGGATGGTGAGGGCACTGGGTGTCACTGACAGGGAAGCCTCTGGTGGCTCTTCTCTCTGCTCAGATCCAGGTCTCATCTATGGGAACGTCCATGCCTGGCTGATCCTTCTGTGTTGACCCATCGGTAGTTGAACGTTGGATGATGCTCGTTGTCACAAGTAGTGTTGGTTAAACCTGTGGGGAGGAGTGTGGGGTTGTGGGTGTTCCCTACCGGAATGAGTCTCCTCTTTTGTGTCGGGGAGCTATGTGGTATGGGGGACTGGTGCGTGGTGGATTCATTGTGCGATTTGGGACCTGCCAAACAGCTCAGCCCACGATGCCCTTTATGCTCTTGGCTTGGGTTTGTCTTTTCTCCCCCAGCATCCCCATCCATGCCTTCCTGCTCCACTTTGTTCACGACAGTTTTCTGAGGAAAACTGTCTTGACAGGTCGCTGGTGCTGTGCTCCGTGAAGCAGGCAGGGTGGTTCATTCTGCACGCTCAGGAAGCTCTTACTTCCCTTGCCTTTCCAGGGAGAGTGAACAGCTTCCCCACACCTGCTTGGCAGAGCTGTGGTGCAGCAGCTGCCATGCGGCGCAGCTGGGCAGGCACCCGCGGGCTAGCGGCTCCAACCGATCCATCGGGAGCCCTGCTGCCAGCGCTGCTGCTCTGTGACCTGGAGTTCTCCCTCCTCCCTCAGCCCTTGACCCACTCCACACCCCAGCTCGCTGGGCTGCTCTTTAATGTGACTTTCACACAGCTCCGTGTTATGCTGCTTCAGTTATGGAACTGGCTCGTTTTTTTTTTTTCCCTCGTGCAGTTCAGAGTTTGCTGGAGTTTCTTCCTGATTGCAAAAGCCGTTGGAAATGGGCAGAATCGTAAAAGCTTATCAGTGAGTAGTAACTCTCCCCTCTGGCTCCCCAGCTCTGTTACGCATTTATTCACTCCAGCGAGTTGTAACTCTGTGCAACATCTCTTGTTGCCACAGCAGAGCTTTTTTATTTACACCAAACACCACTTTCCCTCTCTCCTGCCCTCCGTCTCCCAAGTTTCACGGCTCTGGAGCTTTGCAGCCGGGCGGTGGCAGCACTCCATCTCCTGGGGGAGCTGGCGGCCGGCCTCCTCCTGAAGTAGCGCCGGGAACGGTAACTCTGAGGTTACTCGTTGCTTTGCACGGCCTGGAAGATGCAGTGCAAGTGTTTGGTGCTGCAACCAGAGACCTGCTGGAAGAATTCATGATGTGATGACCAAAACAGATGCTGGCAGATGAGCGCAGCCTTTAGGAAGTCCGGGATCCCTGCTAGTACTAAATTGGTCTTGTTCTTTCTGAGTAGTCTGGCAGAATATTTCTGTGAGCTGTATCTGCCGGTGCTTTGCAGGCTGCTGGCCGTGTGTGACTCTTGTTCAAATCCTATTGACACATAACATCATTTCCAAAAATGTTTGGCACTGATCTAATCATCGGCCCAGAGAGGACAATTTCTCAAGCAGTTTGTGTTTTTTCACTGGAGCGTATTCTGTCAGACCCTGAAAATAGAACTCCAATATTTTTTTAATTTTGTTTTTTAGGTTTGTTTCAAAATGTTGCAGCATCAGTCACGAGGAGATGAATCTAGACAAGAAATGCCTGGAAGTCCCTTTACCTTACAACAAGGAGCTGGTAAACCAGGCTTAACTGAAGGCACATCTCTTTTCAGGGGCTCTAAAATTATTTCCATCCTTTCCTCTCTCCAGTCTGTGTGTTTCTTCCATGGGATAGTGACAGTATGTGGTCTTGCTGTGGTGCTTCACCAACAGGAGTCTGTTGGTTTTCCCCTGAAAACTCAAGGGAAGATTTTCGTGTCTCACGGGACTTTTTTTTTCTTTTTAATTTCTGCAACTCTTATTTCATGGTATTTGAAGAATTCCAGGGGGCTGAAATAGTTTCCCCGTGCAAATTGGTAAAGGATGTTTTCTTGCTGGATTTTGGCCCACAGAAATCCTGTGGTAATCTGAGAAGGGCAGAAAAGACCAAGTCAAGGGAGGTGGTGCTTGGAGTCTAATCACTAAACTCCTGTGGATTAGAGCCAGGGCGCTGTGCCAAGGCGACCCAAGCTCTATTCCTGGCCCTTTAAACCCCCAGCTCCTTCGGATACACGTTTGAGGGAAAGCATCAGCCTCGCTGATCAGTTTTCCAGCCCTCTGTAGCCAAAAAGCATGGCTGTTGAATGTGATCAACCCATGCCAGGTTGGCAAGGTGGTGCTTCTGGGTCCGTGGGGACCCTTCCCACTGGCAGGATGGATGCTTGGGAGGATGCTCTGCTGTCATGGCGAGGCTGAGCAGACATTTTACCAAGGGGATAGAAACTGGTGAATTCTCAGCACCATATCCCTTGCAGGCAGTGGAAATTGCTCCCTTCCTTTCCCTTTCTCTGCCCTACCAGGCTGTTGCTTCTTAGTTGCTCCATGCCTGGGCTGACGCTGCCTAGGCTGGAGGAACTGCCCTTGGGACACGGTGTTTAGGCAGGGCTGTGTGACACGCAGGTGTGTTACACACCTGCACGCGTGTGGCTGCTCAGGGGGTGGAGGCCGATGCCAGGATAAGTACAGACTTCACGGAGGAATAAAGCGCCTGCTGTTTGTGTTTCGTCTGGAAATCCAGTCCCATCTGTTCCAGATGTTTCCAGTTGTGTTTATAGCAAGGAGCTACTGTGCTGCTTTGCAGGAAAAAATGATAAAAAAATATGGGGTTGTGCCTTCACAACCATTGCAAACAGGCAGGGGTATCCATGGAATATGTTCCCTTCTGTTGCCTTAGAAAAGATGCGTAAATAGTCTTGAATAATTTAATGAAGAGCTGGAGCTTTCAGGGGAGGCTGGTGTGTGCCTGAGTGCTGGCTTGGTGTGCTGTGCTGGCAAGGAGCACGTCCCACCCCTCTGCACCAGGCAGCAGCTGCTTGGGCAATGGCACCTTTCCTAGGTCAGAGAAATTTCTGCTTCAAATCCTCTGGCTCCTGGAATTCAGGCAGAAACAGCCTGTGTGAAGGAGGAACTGGGTTTGGACTAGACCTAAACTTGGGAGTCAATGCTTGTGTACGTTTCTGGTACAGTGCATTTATTATTCGCTGCTATCCAATAATCCAAATGACAAACATACATTTCTATATGCTTTGGTACTGCATTCAAACTTGACCTATTTTTCTTTGTTGTTTTTATCTGTGACATGTTTGAGACCACTTTTGGGAGTCGAGCTGTGGACTGAGAGCGGAGGATGAGGCCAGCAGTGGGTTAGTACAGGTGCTTGAGGTGGAGGAAAACTTGGCAGAGTTGGGAGAGTGGCTGCTGAGGCACTGCTTTCGTGCAATGGGACTTGGGTACTTCCTTTTGTGACTGAGTTTTGTTTTTTATTTTCTGTTTAGGTAGCCAGGCATTGGCATGCAAGGTAGACACCCTAAGGCACTTTGATTTCTTGGTATTCATCTGTTCAGTATTTATACTCTCCTGAATTTGAATATTCTGTTAAGATAATCTATAAGTGTTTGCTGCACCTGCTCTCGGAGGATCTTGAATGGAAGCACTATGGGAAATGGGAAGAACATTTGAAGGCCTTGTGTCATTCTGAACTGAGTTTGTCCGTATTCCACTGAGGGAATGTAAGGAAAAGGTGTTGCTTTATGCCTGGTTTCTGGTATGAAAACAGGTTACCAGCTTGGTCCCAGTTGTATTAGGATGGAAAGCTCCCATGGCGACTGCCCAGCAGTGAGCAGCAAATGTGTACTTAGCCTCTAAGGAGATTATTTAACACAGTTCCAATTTAGTTTATTATTATTATTTTATCTTTTTTGTATTTGCTTGTCAAGAATGGATTTGCAAATGTACCCTCGGAAAGCAGGCAGGGTCTGATTTTGTGGAGGAAACACAGCAGCAGGAGTTCTGTGCAGCTCTGTGGAAGCACGGCGATGGCAGAAGTGTGGAATTAGGAGTCTCTTCTGTCCACAGAGTCAGATCAGAGGTGGAGAGAAGAGGGGAGGGGAAGGAAGGCAACCACTAAAACCCTTCCCCAAATGGATGAATGAATGGGTGACACACATAAATGACTGCTGTGATGATCTGACTTACTGTAGCTCGGTCTCGGGATAATCCTCATATGTCAGATTTCTGTAAGGCCAACATGTGACACAAAGCCGGGCTCCCAGCAGACAAGTGTGCTGTGCTGGTATTAGGGGCTGGCCGGAGCCCAGGCTGTGCTTGGAACGCGCGTGTGTCCGTGTGGGGTGTGCCCGCTCGCCTCCCAGTGTGGCTCGGCCGCTGCCGCCTGCTAGGACAGCTTCAAAGGCAAACTGGAATCCCACAGACTCTTGGCTATTGCATAGACAGCCCCAAACCTGCCTGTGTACTTTTTGGAAAAAAGAGAAGGGAAAAAACAAATCAGACACCAGAAACAGGAAGGCCCCCAAAGACTTGTAGCTGGGATTACCTTGCTCACACCTGTCACCACTGATGTCCTCTCAAGGTCAGAATTCGAGCTACGTGAGGCCAGCTTAAAAGCAAACGCCATGTGAAAGGATCCCTATGAAGGAACAGCAGGCACTGAAAGGAGGACAGGAGTGCCCACAGGAACATGAACAACAACTTGCAAGTTAACCTGCCCAGGACTTGGGCTGGTTCAAACAGCTCGCTCCAGGAGAAGTCTGAGCATTCCTTTTTTCTTTTCTATTACTATAGGATGGAGGACGAGGCAGTACTGGATAGAGGGGCTTCCTTCCTTAAACATGTATGTGATGAAGAAGAAGTGGAAGGTAAGAGACTTGGATGGCTGGGGAGGAAGGGTGCCTTTGCTTTGGTGTTGGTATATGGGATGGGCACACACGAAGGGCAGAGAAAATGGGTTCCTTTGTTTTGCCCCCAGTAATTCATCCTAAAATTGACTGAAACGGGGGTAGGCTTGGTTGGGGTGGAAGTGACATTTTAGAGAAATCCTCTATTTTAGTTCAGGAGAGAACATTGTTGCATGCTGCCAGTACCCGCTTCCACTTTCCCCAGAGTCCTGTTTGCTGTGTCTTGCATAATGGCTGTGAAACACCAGAGCTATTTGCTTTGCTTTCCTCTGAGAAAAGTGTTGGTAATGCTTGCCTGTCGCTTTTGCACTCGTGTACATGGAAATATGGAGGCAGGTGGAGAAGCCAGGTGGTAAAACCAGCAGTATTTGTACCAAGGGTCGGGGTGGATGTAAGGCAACAAGTGGACATTTGCTTGAGCTATCCTTAGAGCTTGGGAGGCATAAAGAGAAGGGTTTTCCCCTGAAGGAGAACTTTTTAACAGAGAAAACACTTTTCTCACTTTATAGGGAAAGAGTAGACTCCTTCGGAAGTGTTTTTGCTTTCTCTCTAACTAAAAATGTTGTGAAATCCCAAAGGTAAAAGGAATTTAAAGGAGTTTACTTCAAGTTTGTTCCTGGAAAATAACGAAGCTGATAGGAGTGAATTAATTGCATCAAATTCTCTTTTTCTCATTTTCGGAGGATTGATTGTCTGTGGGCTTGATAAACTAGTGGGGGAGAAGGAGAGCAGGGTAGAGTAGGACTTCACCTAGAAGGGAGAGAATTCTACCTTGCAGCACTGTCCTTCCCCTCCTGACTTCAGGATATGATTTTATTCTAACTTCTTTATTTGCAAACAAATATCTGCAGCTTTTCAGTTGAAAATGTTTTGAAAGGTGTAGGGTTACAGCCATGCCATTGTCACCGGTAATGGGCAGGAAAGGATCCAGCAGTAGGAGAGGAAATAATCACCAAAAAGAGGAGTTAGAACACTTCAACAAACCAAGCCAATCCTTTCCATGAAAAACCTTGTGTTTTTTTCCTGTCTGGAATGAAGTAATCCGTCCTCAGCCGCTATAAATCATCATGTTGGGTTTAATGAGGCTATTTGCTGTCTGCAGGGTTGGGTTTGTATTAGCCCATTGCTTGTGGAATAATTGACGCTTTGGCACAGCAGAAACATTTGAGAAGGGAGAGAGGGAGGATATTTTTTATGGTTTTTTGTCTTAAATGTCGCCATGTTCTATTTTGATATGCAATGGCCACATGTATCCATCCTCCAGGAATATAATGCAAGTGGTTGTTGGTGATGAGCGTGGGAGGGTCCTTTTGCCTGTCTGCTGGGGATGTGGTTACCGCTTAGAGGAACATTTGTGGCTGTGGTGTGTTTATATCCTCTGTTCCAATGTGGATATCCTCATTTGGTTTAGCTGGGCTAAGAGAGCAGTTGCAGCTCGTCTCTCTGGAGGACGAAGGAGAGGAGGTGAAACAAGTATTTCTAATTGTACACGACAGGCCTCTGGCGCTGGAGCTGCTCGGCTGAGCCTCCGGAGAGCCCCGGGGCTGTGTAGCCAGCTAATTCCCCGGTGGTGCGAAAGGCCGTGCCGTGATTGCTGCCAAGCTCCTGGGAGTGACCCAGCTAAATCACCCAAGGATCCAAGGCTGTGGCATCTGTCGGGGTCACAGGGCACCTATGGTGCATGGATGGGTCAGTTAGGGAGCTGCTTCTCAGCCACTTTGCTCTGCGCAATGGGACAACCTGGAATTCTCGGAGTGCCCCAGGGCATTGCCGCAGTGCCAGTAAGCATTAAAGGCTTTGGCATTTTAAAGAGATCTTCTTTGTCTCCACGTTTCCAACCTCAATGATTCTGTGATTCTCTGTGTGTCCTCAGCTACATCTGACTCTCTACAGAGATCCATGCACTTAACGCACGTGCGTATCCAATGTGCACCGCAGGTGCAGCCATGGTGTGCATGTGTGGGATGAACTGTCCACTCACTGAGTGGACTGAGGCGGAACTGGTGTTAAAGCTCACCCAGTCCCAGCCCCTGCCACGGGCAGGGACACCTCTCACTGCACCACGTTGCTCTAAGCCCCGTCCAACCTGGACATGAACACTTCGAGGGATGGGGCAGCCACAGCTCCTCTGGGCACCCTGTACCATGGCCTCACCACCCTCACAGGGAAGAATTTCCTCCCAATATCTATCTAGCCCTGCCATTTGTCAGTTTAAGATCCAGTGGAAGGGCTAAAATGTCAGGTTGCAGACCTTTGGCTGGCACTTGGTGCAGATGCTTTTAAGTCCCTGTTAAAAATTCCTGCACTTCCAGTGGGGTGTTTTAAAGGAGGAGAGCGTCTGTCAAGAGACATGGCGCTGTTAGCTCCAAAGTGCCCTCCTTTACTACCCCACTTTCACGCTGTGGTTAGAACTGGCTTTTCTCAAAGGCTTTCAGGGACTACATCCTCTGGAGAAGGAGGTAACAGTGAAGGGGACTGTTACTTCCAGGTGTGTGTTATTTTTCTGATCGTTTTTATTTTTAGCCTGCTTTTATGAGGAAGCAACATACATGTCTTAAAGCTGTTTGCCTCTCTTGCCTCTTCTTTCCATTATTTTCCCAGTTATTTTTTTTGCAGTCAATATTGAGCAAATTTCTCAGGAAGGCTCTTCATTCACTTAATTTCACTAAAAATGAGTGGAGAGGAGATTATTTTCTTTTCTTTCTGTGAGGGGAAGGGCAGTTGTAATCTTTATCAGACGACATAGGGCAGGGATTCCCTGGCTTCAGGAGTTAGCAGGAGAGAATGGGAAAACTCTCCAGCAAAGCATTATAATACATCTTGAAACCAGGCTGCTTTTGCTGCTTCGTAAATCGCTCTGAGTTCAAAGAGATGAAGACAGGATTTTGAGGGCATCGTTTGAGCTTCCCTCTTTGGCATGTACTTTGGGAGAAGAGAGGAACGCCCTTCACTTTTGTCAGTGATGCCCACAGGTTATGTCTGTGGGATGGAGATACTAACTCTGCACAACCATGTCACCCTCTAATTTGATTATGTAGTGGTGCAGGGGAGAGGGAAGGACTAGGCTTTTTAAGGAGGACTGAAAACAGGCATTTCTGGTCAGGAGGGTGTTGAAACGTTTTCAGGGTGGGACAATCGTCTGTTGTGCCCTTACTGAGTAAACGTAACGCTAACAGAAACCGTACCTACCTGACAGAAATACGTCCTTTGGGCCTGTTCCAGGGATTGTTTAATCTATCTCCCAGGTGGCACCTCACCCTGGTCCTACGCTGGAACGTGTCGCTGTGATATCAGCTGTTGACATTTGAAAATTACTCCATTCCAGCTCCTCCCTGCTGCCTGTATCCACGGGAGGGCTCGGTGATGGATTCGGTACATGTTAGTTAGGAGGAGTTGCTTGGCTGAAAGTGCCCAGAAGCTTGACCTGGCCAGCCAAGGGATCTGCCCAGGTCTAGGGCAAAGCGTGAAGGAAAGCCAAGTGCAAGTCAGTTTTCCTGGGGGAAATCAGGAAGAGGCACTGCCCTGAGCCTTGTGAGAGGACCCTTCCCATTCATTTAGAGCACTGAACGTTCCTTTCCTTGAAGGTAACGCCGTGCTGCCGTAATGCCGCTGTGAGGAGTGCTAGTATGTGTGACATAAACAGATTACTTAATAACCGATTTTGCAAGAGGGGAAAACTAAAGCTCCACCTTATCCTGTGAGATAAGGTATTCTTGGCTCTCTAAGCGTAACTTCCCCGGGCTCGCTGCCGCTCTTCCTCTGTGGCGGGGTGGAGGATGCTGGATTTCAAGTCTGACAGCTCCACTGCAAAGCCTGACGAGCACACCGGCTCTGTGTCAGGAAATGGGGAGCAGCACACCTGTCCTGCTGTCCAAACATTGGACACAGTAAAGGTTTCGATAGCGTCTCTCAGACAGCACTGCTGTAGGAGTGACTTCAGGAGAATGTGCTGTTAGGGGAAACTTTTCCTCGATCCTGTGACCATTGTGGCATTTGCTGTTGTGCTGCTAACTCTGCAGAGAGGCTAACCCAGGGATTTTGTAACAAGGTTCCATAACTACTTGTTCCGTTTTAGCACTTTCCTCCTCCTTGCTTTCTATTCTCGACCCTGTTGTGTCACTGCACTTTGCTGGTAGAAGGCTGTGTGATGCCATAAGCCCAAGATTAGTCCTTGATGGCTGGATCAATGAGGAGAGAGGTTAAAAGGGCAGAGATAATTGTGAACATCTTTACCTGTATTAATAGCAGGCCAACGGTAGGAGAAATGAGGTGTATTTGCCCGTTTACTTTGACGTCTTTTTCTCCTCTCCTCCCTGCCGTCTGTTTTTGATCCGTGACTGTAGGCAGACCCTCCTCCATTTTCAGAAGTAACCAGATGACCTGTTTCATATCAGAGTCTTTAATTGCTTCTAAAATAAATGTGATTAAGAAATCAATCAGGTAAAATCCGATCACAGAATGTGCTCATTGATATTCTTTGGTAGCTTTGACTTATGTGTAGAGACAAACCAGGCTGTGTTTTGCTTCAGTAAAACTGAACTGGGCTTTACTCCTGCAAAAACCAAACTCACAGGAGTCTGGCAGTGCCTTTGTGCTCTCTTTCCATACAGCAACTCGCACAACTTTGCTGTGAGGGTGGTGAGGCCCCGGCACAGGCTGCTCAGAGAAGCTGTGGCTGCCCCATCCCTGGAAGTGTTCATGTCCAGGTTGGATGGGGCTTGGAGCAATCTGGGGTAGTGGAAGGTGTCCCTGCCCAGGGGTGGGACTGGATGGGATTTAAGGTGCCTTCCAACCCAAACCGTTCCGTGAGTCCATGACTTTGGGCATGGCAGGCAGAGGTTGGAACCCAACGCTGCTCCACACAGCTAAGTAAAAACAAGATGGGCGGTTTGGATCTTCCCAACTTTGAAACATCAGGTTGAAAAATTTCAGAGCTTCAGATTCTTTCCTCTCCAGCTTCAGTCCTCCACGGCACTTTGCAGGAGGGCGCTTACTCTTGGCAGCGTCCAGCAGGTCATTTTGTGGAATACCGTTCTGGTCACTGCCCCTGTCTTTCCTCTGCTGTCAGGAATCAGCATTAGCTCTGAGGTTGCTGGGTGGGATGAGGAGGTTTTTGATGCCCGCCTACTCCATGCTTGGTGAGAAAAGCTGCAGTCTGAGTTCAGAGGGTGATACACTGACTTTGCGTAAGGCAGCGATAAGCTGGCTGTGCAGGCAGGAGAAGTGGAGAAAACGTTGTAGGAGCAGCTGAGTCAATAGCTGGTGTGGTCAGCCTGTGGTGACGGAACGGTGGTTTCTTTCCAGTGGTGATAAGTTTGGTGCCAACGTGTGCCGAGTGTGAGGTGAAGAGAGGTGTTTCCATACCATTCTGACAGGGTCTGTTTTTTCCCAGCTCCAGTCTGTTTAGAATCACAGAATTATTTAATTTGGAGCAGACCTTTGAGATCAGCAAGTCCAACTGATTGGAAACTATCATCAACTCTTTGACTTGACAGTGAAACTAGTTTTGTTGGGGGCCCTCACATGGCGCCTTGCAGCTTTGGATAGGAGCAACTGCTCTCATTTCAGTTACGATTCAAATCTAGGCTAGTTTGACTGTCTGCTCCCATCTTCCTCTGCCCAACAGCTCTTTTTAAAGGTACAGTAACACTGGATGTAACAGTTCAGCATGGAGATGGAAAATCAGCTATGGCCTTTGCTCACTTGTCAGATGTGAGCCCCAGATGTGCTGATGACATTTCCCGGATTTTTCTAGGACATTTAAAATGAAAAGGTGACCCAAAATGTGTTGGGGAGGCCTGGTCATGTTGTCTGAGCTGGGGCTAGGTAACACGGGAATGTCATTGCCTCTCTTACCTGTGCTTCTCTTCCCAGAACCGCTGGAGCTGGGCTTAACCCCGAAACTGGTGCTAGGGCTGTAGCTTGCTGGTTTGTGCATCATCCCTGCATTCCTGGAGCTCTGCCCCTTCCTGTCCTTCTGCTGATGTTCCTACTCTGGTTGCACAACGCTGGGCCAACTGAGAGAGAGACTGAGAAGGGACACAGGGAACTCCTGCGCCTCCTGAAGGGAGCGTGTGCTGCTGGAGAGGTGTCAGGAGCCTTTGTGTGAGCACCATTCTGTTTGCATTCCTTCCTGGTGCCCCGCTGGCACCACTGTGGCCTGCCAGAAACCCCGGCTCCAGCTACCTTCCATCAAACACCTGTTTCAATATAACTGCTGCCTTGCAATCAAGGGTCACTTGCAGGGAGCTGGTTTGAGGTTTTTCCCGGGGAATGGAGGCAGCTTTGCATACCGTAGTCATCATACCACAGCTCTTACATCTCTTGGAGCAGGGTCTAAATCCTACCTGCATCTGTGAGCCTGACAGTGTTAAGTACAGCTTGGTACCTGGTTCAGTCAGTCTTGGTAATTAATGAGATGGAAATAGGAAAGGATTTTCTGCCAAGATTGGTTCTCTTGAGTGGTCATTTGGAGCGTTTGAGAAGGGTACATAATTTTAAAGGATGCCAGAAAATCCAAAGGTACCATGCTTCCCAAGAGCTAAATCCAACAGTCCAGCACAGGTCCCCTTCTCCACCCCGTTCCCCAGAGGCCTGCGTTCTTCAAGTCTTCCTTTTCTTTCCATGGACGCCAAACAGCTCTGGCCAAATGAAATCAGATCACAGCAGGACAGGTTCGGTGGCTTTTGTAACCTCTCACAGCTCCAAAGAAGAGAGAAAGAAAAGCTGCTTATGGGGTTGTGGGTAAGAGTCTCGCAACGGCTTACGTAAAGCTCAGGGAGAATACCCCCACCACATGTTCATTGTTCTGTCTGAACAATGCCCACCTCGTCATTCACTGCCTCCCTGCTGACTGACTTTGCCTCATCTACACAAGCAGGGGTTTTTTAGGATCTTCAGGAAGACAACTGAAGACCATTTCACTGTATTTAATTTAATTTTATTTTCCTGTTTAGATATTTTTTACTTGAATTTATATGAGCTCTGTCTTTTAGAGCCATCCTGTTGCTCAGATTTAACTCATGTTTTACACATACTTTGCTTGAGTGGCCTCTGAATCTTGTTAGGAATCTGGCAGGTCCAGTCTGCGTCATGGATCATCCGTTTGGAACAGAGGAGTGCAAGCTTTAGGCAGATGGCTAGGAAGACTTCCCTTCTGTCTAACTAGAGTCTTGTTACATGGGAATGCTTTAGATCGAAGGTTAATCTGACCTTTTGAAGATATTGAAGCTCGAGAAGCCTGATGTTACAGAAGTAGAAAGAATTGTCTCCGGTTTCCGTGCTGTCTTCCCCTGCACAGCTCATTCCCTGCCCCTTCATAGGCGTTTCAGTCAACGGCTGCCTGTTAAGATGGGAAGTGCAGTAATGCAAATATATCAAATGATCTTCGGGCAAGTTTCTTGTTTGATTAAGGAGCCGCATCTTCCTTGCTGATGCTGGTCCTAACTTGAACCTTAGCCATGAATTTGGGGTTCTTCTGTTGGAGCTGGCAGACTGAAAGAGAGCCCTGATGTTTCTCATTTTCTTTCCTTTGTCTAAGATGTAGTAGCTCAGGATTGTCTCTCCTGAAGCCTTTGTTTTATATTTTGCCCTTTCCTGTCTCTTCCTCATGGCAGGCTCTTCTCCTGACGGCATTTATCAGTCTGTGAACCTGCTACTCAGCATTATGGTCGTTGTTCCCATTGCCTGATGGATTCACGCTGACCCTTTTCCTTGGCAAACTGCTGCACCATGGAAGAATTGGTTCATTGCATACTACTATTGTTTATAGGAGAAGGGATTTGGATCTGATTTGTCTCCAACTAGTGCATTCAATTTTGTTTAGAATTCCACAAAGTGCTCAGTGAATCCTTTTGGTGTTTCCCTGGCCAATGGATTTTTACTTGCATGGAAGATTGGTCGCTTGAAATGCCGGCATGTTTTGAGAAGCCTGTGGGTGAGCCCGGGACTGTGCCTGGGCAGCCTGTCTAGAGGACTGGTTATGGTTTGGTTTTCCTTGGAGATTCAGTGTCTCTGTCCAAGTGCATGAATGGGAGTAGCACTTGGCTCTTGCACAGCGCTAGGGGACATCCTTGTGTTCCCTGTTTCTAACACAGCTGGTGTGAACACTTCTCGGTGTGGAGTGTCTCACTGGCTGCGCATCCCATCCCGGGCGTGCGGAGCAGCTTCTGTCCTGAAAGGTGGAGCTGGTCGGGGTGCAGCTCCTGCAGCCGCCCCACTGCCGCTGCCAGCGCCTGTAAAACCCCTCTGTAACCAGGTAGAGCTAAGGGCACCCGGCACGTGACGGAATGGCCTTTTGTTCTTATTTCTTGAGCTGATTTGAAACTAAGCAGGGCTTAGTTTGGGACTTCCTTAGCGCTACTTTTAGTATCTCCCCTTTAAAATGGATCATCCCCCTGATTTATTTGTCCTTCTGAGCCATGGGCTTTTTTAATGTTGTTCATTTACTTTGGTTCTCACACAAAAGGAGAAGCACCTTCTGCCGCCACCCCTGGGCTAGGAAAAGCAGCTGCTCCGAAGCGCGTTGGCCTGGCTGCGATCCCGGCAGCGTGCTGGCTTGTGCCGCCTCTCTCTGCGGGCTTGGCCGCGTGCCGACGCCTTCTCGGGCATGAAGCCATGCTGTGCCATCTTCTGCTGACGAAGCACGCGGCGGGCTGTGTCCCCTGCCCCTCTTGGGTGACTGCAGGGCAGATTTCTACATGCTCGATGTGGCTACCTGAGGCTGTGCTGGCTTTCAGTTCCACGGGGATAAGACTAATGGCTGGGCTGTGAAAATGGGCTGAGAAGGTCACACCTTTCACAGAATGACAGAGTGGTTTGGACTGGAAGGGATCTTAAAGTCATCTCATTGCAACCCCCTGCCATAGGCGGGGATACCTTCCACCAGACCAGGTTGCTCCAAGCCCTGAGCAACCTGACTTTACCTGTCTGTGGTTTTTCCTGTAGGCCAGCCACGCCCCCAAGTGTCGTGGCTGGGGCATCCTGAGCAAAGCCCATTTTTCAGGTGGCCCAAAATATCTGGCCAGAGCTGGTCGGGAAGATTTTGGCTGCGTGGCCAACTGTAACCACATGAGCCTGTGGCAGCCTGATCGGGTATAATGTAACTTTCCCTGTTCTTTAGAAAGAAGTCCTTAAAGGAAAACAAGGGCTGGGTAAAAAACTGCTAATGCTCAGCTTATTTTCAGTCCTTTATACATCTTTAATATTAGATTTTGATCTTGTTTCCTTCTAAGGTGCCAGTGTGAGATTCTTTATGGTCTGGTCTTACCACGCTCTGAGTCTCAAGAATCCAGTCATGTGGAAGGGATTCCTTCTTAGATGCAGCAGGCAGGCTTTATCCTTTGATCCCGTAACTTTCAGCTCCTTTCTCCAAGTGACTGAGTTTTGGTTTTGCTGAGCAAAAGCCATTCCCTGTTATCCTTTTTTTAAAAGAGCTAGTGGTTAAAAATGGAGAGGATCATAATAAGGTGATCTCTCAGAATGGTTGTGGCTGGAAGGGACCTTAAGGATATGTAATTCTACACCCCTGCCATGGCCAGGGACACCTTCCACTAGACCAGGCTGCTCCAAGCCCTGTCCTACCTGGCCTTGATGATGACGAGCACATATTCCTGCAGGCAGAGAGGAAGTACTGCATTTCACAGAACCTCAGCTGGGTGATACACAAGTGGCTTTCCATCTGTAAAACTGATTCAGGGAGTCTCTTATGCCCAAACTCCGGATCTGGGTGCTGAATCACGGGCTGCTGTTCTTCAGTAGCTCTTAATGAAGCAAAAGATGTGGTTTCAACAGGATTTTTCCAGGAGAACCTCCCTGATGATGACTACTTCTTGCTTTATTAATAATCAGATGAAATTATTTTGTTGTGAGCTTGGGGCACAGTAAAGATTCTCTGTGGGCACAAAAGTCAAAGATTTTAGCTACAGTCGGTGTAAGTCCGAAGAAGCCCCTGCCAGCTGCTGTCCCTTAGAAGAGAACCAGTGCTACTGGGACCTGCAGGTCTGGCTGTGCACCTTGTGGGTGGGGTTTGAGTGTTGTGAAACACGCACTGGTGTACTCAGGCGCACACGGAGTGTAATGGATGTCCTCGGGAGAGTGGGGAGGGAGGGCCATGGGAGCAGCCCCTCAGGAGGAGCTGTGGTGGGTGTACAAGAGAAAACTCCAGGCCTGGATTACTCAAAGTGTAGCACTCGGCTCCGTGCTTCCCATCCTCCCCATGCCGTAGGATCCTTGTGGTGCCCGTGTGTCACGTTACATTTCTGAGGCAGTGGTTCTCATGGGAAAGGCTGGGTTCCCCCGGTGAGTCGGAAATGTCCCAGGAGCCCAGTGCATTGAGAGTATGTGTCAATTGTTTCCTTCCAGGCGCTTTGGGAAGGGAGCCTAGAAGATTATCTCAGCATTTGGAACAATATAAACAGATGCCAAGCACTTCAAGTACATGGAGAAGTAAAATGTCTTGCTTGGCCTCCCTGAACAGACCGGAGAGGGGGGGCAGGGGGGACACGGAAAGGAACGTTAAATAAGTCTCTGCCTTCAGACTAGAGAAAAGCAGCAAAGTAATGCAGATGTTTGCCTGTGTATATACAAGTGAGTTTCATATTACCAAAATCTGTACTGTGCACACGTGGTCCAAAGATTAAAGAGATTGTCCAGTTCTGTTGGCAGCATATTAAAGTATTAAGAGTACAGGCTTACTATGATGTGTTTCTATTATCAAGCTGACCACAGAATTCAAGTGATTCAAAGGGGGATGTTGTTTAATACAGATACCTTTTGCATCAAGCTTTTGGATACAGTTTTGCGTGTGAGAATCCCTTGGGAAGGACTTCCACTGCCCTGTCTGTCTGGGGTCACTGCCACCCTCCAGCTCCTGCTTGCGCTGAGATAAGATCTCCCCTTCTCTGTCCCTGTGAGGCACTCAGGCCATCTGCCACATTAAAGCTGACGTTTCCAGTTGCTGCAAGAGCTTTCTGCGTTTCCTTTGGCACGCAAGAGCTAAATCGGATCTTCAGGTGTCGATCTGTGAGGTTTTGCTACAGATGTCTCTGTGGCTCCACCCAAGAGGCAGCAGACACGGGACACTTTCTGCCACTGTTCCAATGCCCAAGTTTGAGCCCTGCTCAGACCCAGCTTTCTGTTTCTTCCATCCCTGGAAGTGTCCAAGGCCAGGTTGGGCAGGGCTTGGAGCAACCTGATGTAGTGGAAGGTGTCCCTGCCCATGGCAGCGGTTTGAAACAAGATGATCAAACGTGCCAAAAGAGGTGAGGGACTCTCCAGGCTTCACAGCATAGGGGTGTGTGGAATTTGAAATGGCAAACGCTGAATTGTTTTGCATTGGTAAATGAAGTATTTTGTGCCTGAATTTTCAGTTGTTCAGTCTCCAAGAGGGAATTTATCATAAGGAGGAATTAGAGACACGTGTTTAGCTTGTGAGTTGTTCATTCAGATAAATTTGTTTAGTCAGTCACCTGTGTGTTCATCTGAAACTCTCCATTTGGCCACATTGGGACAGAAGTGGGGAAACCAAACTTGGTCCAAAGCACAGAATCCAGCTCTCATCTCTCCAGAGTTGCCTTTGTAAGAGCTGTTTTCACACCTTGCAATGAGATGTCTGAATGAGCTGGACAGAGAAAAAAAGATGTGTAAGTGCTTTCTGTAAGCACAGGATATTCATCTCAAGTTGACAGAAGTGCAGAAAGCTTTGAAAAGAAAACATTTTATCAGACACAAAAAGGCACAATTAGCAAATGCAGTTGAAGTGCTTTGGTTTGAAATCCAAGTCTCAGTACAAGGGGAAAGGCATCCTTGGGATTTACAGCCAATGTATGAAATTTGGCACTTATTCTGTTACTAGTTAATTTTTATTTTGCAAAGTCCTTCCTCCTCTGCTGTGTTATAATAACACCCTGATGGTGCTTAGAGCATGGCATCTCTGTAGTGGCCCCTCTGTAAGGTACCTAATGGTACTTTGACGCTTGTTATACAATGGACTGCACAGTCAAGTGATGTAAATTCTGTTGGTCTAAGCTCTTCAATTAAGCTGAATCACTTGGCGTGAGGTAGTTCTTAAGTTCAGCCAATGTATTTGGTAAAACAGATGGAAAAATTAGGGTAGAATGTGTTTGAAAAGAACGCTTTTCGATATTACGAAATTAGTATGATGGCCTTCTGTGGGGTTTATTTTTGTGTTTAAATGAGTCACAAGGACAACACCAGAGTCTGCACTGGCGTGCGCTCTCAAAAATGATGGGACAAAAATACTTTTCCAAATGGTATCAACAGAGCTCCATGCTCACATTTGGGGACAAGAAAAACTGGACTAATTGATGTTAGGCCAGAAAAGAAGGATAGTTCACTTGCCTGTTGGAGCAAAACAGGGTTAGGGCAAGGAGTAATGAGTTCCAATTCAAAGAGGAAAAATTTAGGTTAGATATATGGAAGAAATTCTTCCCTGTGAGGGTGCTGAGGCCCTGGCACAGGGTGCCCAGAGAAGCTGTGGCTGCCCCTGGATCCCCGGAAGTGTCCGAGGCCGGGGTGGACAGGGCTTGGAGCAACCTGGTGTAGTGCAAGCCGTCCCTGCCCATGGCAGGGATTTGGAATGAGATGAACTTCAAGGTCCCTTCCAACCATTTTGGGATTCAGTGAAATGCAGCGTGAACTGTGCTGGCCCCGTGCTGCCCAAACTGCACAGTGCTGAAGTTCATATTTGTGTGCTTGTGTCCCCCAGGTCACCACACGATTTACATCGGGGTCCATGTGCCGAAGAGCTACAGGAGGAGGAGGCGTCACAGAAGAAGACCTGGACACAAAGAAAAGAAAGAAAAGGAGAAAATCTCAGAGAACTACTCAGACAAATCAGACGTAGAAAACGCTGATGAGACAAGCAGCAGCATCCTTAAACCACTCAGTGAGTACTGGTTCCAGTTGTCACTCTTTACAATGGTCTGTTGTCTAGGGACGAAACTTGGTCCATGAAAACAATTGTCTCACGTTGCAGGGCTGGAGTAGTCTTAGCCAGTTGCTGTGGGGTAGCTGCTGTGGCTTGGAAAAGGCACAGGCCGGAGCAGACATTTCATCCCTCTGTATCACCTGAGCTGGCCCTTGCGCAGATGCCAGGCAGGAACAGGCCAAATGTTTAAACAGCAATTTGACACTGTGTGTAAGGAGATAGCAAGCAAGGGCAAAGACTGAGTAGTGCCTAGGTAGATCTGTTGCAGCTTCTGTCCTGGCTCTAGGACGTGCACACACTCTGGACTTCGAGCACCCCGTGGTTTTGCCTTCATGTGTCACTGAATTGCGGTGCTAACAGCTCTTTTCCCTTTGATAATTAACCAGTTTTCAGTAGATCAAATGTAGCTTTGCTGTATGTTTGAGTATCTGTAGGGATTGACTATGTAAATATTGACAGGCCGGATGAGGTCCATTTTGCCTGCCCTGTGCCTCTATTCCCACCAGAATTGTTCACCAGAGGGCAGAGATCTTTAGCTAGTGTCACCCCTGTGCAGAGACTGTCACCGAGAGGGTCCTATTCCTCTTGCTGTATTCTCTGTTGGCCACAAGCTTGTCATGAAATCTGGGAGATGGCTGCTTCAGTGGGAGCAGGAGGGAGATGGGAAGGCTGGCAGGGGTTGAGTATAGGAGAGCAGCCCAGGGTGTGATACAGCTCTGGGTACTGATGCTAATTCCAGATGGTGGAACTTCATTTGTAAGTGGGAAAATGCTTCCTGTGTGAGAGAGCCACAGGATGGGATCCTGGATTGAAGAAATGATTAGTTTTTCATTTTGAACTCGTGTTGCTGGATAGCTGCTGTATATAGGGACAGTAACAAGGGGCAGATCAGTCACGTCTTTAGGCCAGTTACCAGCTTCGGAGCGCAGCACCTGGAGAGGAAGGCGAGTCACATTCCATTTGCTCTTCCCGCTCTAGTTCCCTGGTTGTCCCAAGGAAGTGTTTTTGTCAGCGCTCAGAGCTCAGGAGTTGGTTTTACACCAAAAGACAGAATTATCCATCTTCAAAAACTGAAATATTTTTAAATTTCTTTTTTGTATTTACACCTCTGATCTTCAGCATGCAGGTGACCAGGCCTGTAGAAAATTCCTTTTGGGCTTCTGAATGTTTCATATCCCAGGGGAATTGTTTCCACGGGCTAACTGTGCCCATGTTTGAAAACCCATCCCTTCCATCAGGTTTTCATATCCTGCCTTTTATTTTGCCCATCATTGTGTCTGTGTTGTTGGAGGAAGGGCTCATGGTGTTTTTTCTCCTCTGTTGTTTCTGTGCAGTAGTATGTTCTTATCTGCACTTGTACCTGCGTGTAGAAATATGCAGTCTTTCCACCTCTCTCTATCTGCAGCTTTCCCATGGGCTTTTCCACCCTGGCCTCTTTGCACTGCACAATTTTGGAGTGGAATCACATAAATATTCCAGGAGTCCCATGCAGTAGCATTCATACCCCATCACTGGGCCCTTTTCTCTGCTGTTCACCATCTCATGTATCCGGATACTTTTCCAGGTCCTTGCAGGGACCTGCTGTTTCATGCTGGTGGCCAGATCTTTTTCCGAGCTGGCTCAGTTAGCTTAGAACTCTGTAAAGGAGGGGGGTGGTTCAGATTACTGTCTTGAATTACAAGTTGCCTCATATGCCTGGGTTTTTTTTCTCTTCTGAAATTCGTCTTCAGAGCTGACCTGAATTTTGCGTTTCCCGCTTTCTCTTGCTTGCTAAGAAACCTTTCTTCCCTGTCCACCAGGTGTGCCACACAAGTGTGTCCGAGAGAAGCCTTTTTCTCTCCAGGCCGCGTGTACCAGCTTAGGCTGGTGTCCAGTGCTGGCAATCCTGGCAAGAAACCTCAGTTAGAACCCTGGAGTTTTAATCTTCATCCCGTAATAGGCATTGATTGAGGGATAGGTGGCTCAAATTCAGTTTCAAAAGAGTATTAGAAACTAAGAGGTGGGAAATATTGTGCAGCAACTTTAATGGAGTTGGGAGAAAGCTGAAATGAACTATATGTGATATATTTGAGGCAGCTGTCAGTAGAGACTGTGGGGTATCAGAAGCTGAAATATGTGTGAGGGTTGTGTGGTTTGAAACAAGCAAAATCTGATCTGACATAAAAAACCCTCGAATATTGTGAGTTTTGGTCCAACTTTTCTCAGTTTAAGAAATCCTGAATTTTTGCAGCTCCTTCTCTGTGTTGATTTTTGCAGTTACCACCTTGGCCAGTATTGGACACTGTCAGTTCAGCTTGGTATATACATAACTGGTGATTTAGTTTGTCTTCTAATACAAGGACAAGAATATAGAGCTTGATTTGCAAAATCTTTAATGATGTAGTTGTTAAAATAATTTGTAGAAATTCAGGGAACAACTTGATTGTCCTGTATATCGAGACCTTTGTTCTCCCTGAGGAGGAAGCTTAAGCCACTTGTGTTTTGGTACATCACTTGGATTTCTTGATCTGTCCCTAGGGACCACAAAGCCTAAGCTTCAGTATCTTACCTGAAAATGATTTCTCAGCTTCTGGGATGAAAACTCTGCGGTCAGACTTTGACTAAATCTGGATTTGACTCACCAGGTCGAGTTGCTCGTCACACAACAGCCAAGCCTGATGGAACATGTCTATGGATACCAGCAAGAGAATAAACAGGTCCAGAAAAGCAAACCTTCCTTAGAAAAGTTTCGTTCCGTTTCCAAACCGTTCTAGCCGTGCGTCTGTATTTGGGAATTGGCCCAGTCTGGAAATGTCAGTCCTTATTTTTCCTTTAGTCTGTGTCCAGCAGAGCCAAACAAGCCAAACTCTGGTAGTTTATAGAGAACCTTCAGCTCTCCCATCTGGAGAGAGCTGGGGAGATCAAACGTGTACAGATATGTTTTATCCGAAGCAAATTGTTACTTGGGAACAATGCCTCCTTCACAAATCCAGACCGGGATACTCTGATAGACAGGAAGAGGTGGGAAGGTGATTTTCTCTCTGCAGAGCCCTTTCAGGACATTCCAGGCCTGCGGGGCTGTCTCGGCACTCAGGGAACTTTGGTGTTCACACCCTGGTTCTCAGGCAGGACTGCAGATGATGACAAATCCCTCCTCCAGGTGAAACATCCCAGCGCCTCCTTCAACCAGCCTAGTTCTGGTTTCCACTTAGGGCCAGTAAGGAGGAAGCACTTTTTAGCAGTGGTTGTCCTGCCCAGTTGTGCCTCATCGGGTCAACTGGTGCTGTGTCAGCACACAGAGGATGGTGTAGTTTTCTGCTGCTTGCAAGGGATGAGATAAGGGAGGAACAAGGAAGGCAGATGAAGTTTCTCTGAGTCCTCTTCCCTCTTCCTCATCCTTTACCACAGGCATGCAGAGATTTTCCCATGGGGAAATGCATCTCTACTTGATCTGGGAAGGGGTTTTTTCTCATTGTCTGGTTGCCCTCCAATTCCCTTTGGCTCACCTGCCTGGCTCAAACCCAGGTGCTGCAATACTCTACTGACTTTTTAAAACCACTTGTGGGTCTGACCGATTCTTACTGCCAAAGAATAGAATTCTCTTAGTGCTTGCAGCCCTGAAGAGAGTAAAACCTGATTTGTGTCAGACGTCAGAATGTTGCCAGGTGGATAAACACAACGGCAGAATCTAAATTTTGGAGTTCCTAAAAGTAGGGATAAGAGGACCCATACAGCAAGAGAGAGGGGAGGGGTGATACGTCATCTCATCAAAGGTTTATGAAGGTTTCCAGTTGGCTCAGAGAATTCCTCTTCTGCCCACCCGCAATAGTTCTTGAGGGTTTTAGTAAAAAGACTCTCTTGAGCCCTCAGATATGGGTTTGGAGGAGCACTTTGTATGTTTGCAGAGGAGTCATTTCATTACGGTGCTGTTGGAGGCTTGTGCTGCCATTCTACATGGAGCGCATCTCTCCCAGTGAAGGTGAGGTTTGGGCTGGATGGATCAAATTTGCGCTGGGGGCAGGTAAATTTCTGGTACTGCTTACCAGCTCGGAGTGCCTGCTTCGCAGGAAGAGTTTATGGTGGGCAATGGCCCAGTTGATAGGTTGCCCCAAGAAGTGGTGGATACTTCATCCCTGGAAGTGTTCAAGACCTGTTTGGACAGGATTTGGAGCAACCTGGGATAGTGGAAGGTTTCCCTGACCATGGCAAGGGTTTGGAATGAGAGGAGCTTTAAGATTCCTTCCAATCCAAACCATTCTGTGACTCTGTGATTTCCCGTGTGGAGTGCCAGTCTGACTGGAACGGTCCATTCATCAAAAGATCAAGTTAATTCAACAAGGGTATTTAGACATGAATTTAGGAAGGCTCAGGCTTGGTGTCTACCTTGAAAGTTCATTAAGGCAGCTGCTATAAATAGCACGAGATAGCTACAGGATGGAAATAAATGAACCTGCTTAGCGGAGCAGATGCAGCACAGCCAGGGATGTGCCAAGAGTCCTCTTTCTGTTCGTGTTATTGGATTTTTCAGCCATCCAGTTTCTTTCCTGACTCTTGAAGATATGAGGTGGGATTTTCCAAAAGCTTTTAGCCTCACCTCACCACAGTGAGAGCACTGACTGTAGTTGAGAAATAGCAGGCAGGATGGCCAAAGCTTAATTGTTTTTGTATTGGCATTTTGTATAGGGAAGGTGGTCAGGGAGACTTTACCATGAATATAAGGGAATTTTGGTGTTTCGGTCTTCAAGAACTGCACGGCAGGCTCCTGGACGGGTCCCAGGTGCTGGGGTCAGTTGAAACAGGCCTCTTTCTGCCCCTCCAGTGCTGCAGGGAGTGTGCTTAGGTCCAATGTAGTGCAACTGCAGAGGTAAATTACACACAGAACTAATTACTGCTTCACTTGCAGACGCGGCCTGTGCGTAGCTGGGGGCCTGTCGGAGCGGCTGGCAGGGAGCAGCTGCCTGTGTCCGTGGGAAAGGGCATGGGAAGGTGCTTGGGGCAGGCAGGCTGCGGGCAGGACGCAGGTGAGGAGCTCAGCCCTGCCTGCTGACACAGCCCTTGGTCGGCTCCCACCTTGCCAAGGAGGGCTTGCGAAACGCCAGGAGAGACGCCCGATTGCTGGGATTGGGTGTCTGACGGCCTGGGATACGACTGCCTGCGGCCCACCCTGCTCCTGTGCTGGTCAGGGACCTTAGAACCACAGAGTGCTTTGGGTTGGAAGGGACCTCAAACCCCATCTCATCCCAGCCCCATGCCGTGGGCAGGGATGCCTTTCACTATCCCACATTGTTCCAAGTCCTGTCCAGCCTGGCACTAAACACTTCCAGAGGCTGGGTGTCCGCAGCATCTCTGGACACCCTGTGCCAGGGCCTCAGCAACCTCACAGGGAACAGTTTCTCCCTAATATCTGTTCTAACCCTGCCCTATGTCAGTGTGAAGCCATGAATATTCAGTTGGTGGCAGATAGGAGGAGTCCTTGAGGTGTGGGAGTGACAGAGAAGAGACACGTGTAGGAGGGAGGTACTTCCAGCAGCAGCTAAACCTGGCTGCCTTCCACCCCTAAATTACTCCAGCTCTTGTTTCAGGAGAGGGTCAGGATAGCATTTTTCTTGTTCCTGTGGCCACACTGCAAAGCCTCCCCAGCTCCCACTGAGGCACTTGGGTAGGATGAAGCAATGTGGTGATACGAGGTTGGGTCTAGATGTGACCTGTTGCCCTAAGCAAAGGCTTTCCTTTCCTTCTTGGCAAGAGTAGAGGATTTCACTCCGACAGCTAATTAAAAAAATGGCTGTCTTTGCAGCAACCCTTGCTTGAATTTCTGAGGTTTTTTTCTTTTCTACCTTGACTTGTGCGTGTGCCAATCACATCAGGGCTTGTTACGAACACTTTCATTTGTTTAGAAGCCTTTGCACTTCCCTTACGACAAACATCCACTTTCTTTGGGTAAAGAGCGTACAGCCGAGCATGCAGCATGGAGCTTTCATTCCTTGCTTATGACAGCTGGGAAAGGAGGTCAGGTTTGGATTTTTTTATTCCCTTGCAAAGTCCAGATTTCTGGTGGGAGTGACAAAAGGTAGAGCTACACTCTTCCTCCCTCTTTAGGTGTGTCCTGAGGCTCCCACACACAGTAACAGCAAGCGATCTGGTTGTTAAGACAAATGCCGAGTGCCTCAGGTACACAAGATTCATTCTTTTCCTGCCCAGAAGGGTCTGGGAGTTGGGATTTTTCCCTTGAGGGTAATTTCTGAAGTTGTTTTTGAGAGTGAGGGTTGGGGAAGAGCAGCAGTTGTCCCTGGATAAGTTATGTGCCCGTTAGAACTGACTGACTAAATCTGGGCATGGCTTGGGTGCCTGCAGGAAGCCCATGGGTGCTCAGGGGTAGCGTGTGACATCTGCACGTCCCTCTGCCAGCAGCTGCCCTTTGGCCAGTCCTGGGAGCTGCTGTTGGCAGTCTTCAGAGGAACAGCTATGTCAGGGACCTTGTGCAAGTGAAAATGCATCTCACCCTAATGCAGCAGCGTTCCCCACGCTCTCTGTCTTCCGTGTTCTTCCCCAGTCTCTGAAGTGCCACCAAATTTCCTTTGGAAAGAACTGCTCAGGCACATAAACCAACCCAGCCCTGTCTTTGCCATTGTGCGTGGTTCCTCAAAAGATACCAGCAGTGTAGGCTGAAATTCCACACTTCAGCTTGACTTATTCCTTGGATATTGTGTTTCCAATAGCGGTCATGTCACTCAGTGTTTGTCAGTCACCTTCAGCTGCAGTGAGACTGGTGGGTGCCTCAGGTGTCAGTAGGATTTAGGAAGAATCTTGTATTCCTAGGATTTCAGTGCTCCTTGGACTGTGATGATGTCAGAGTGGTGCTGAGGAGCGAAAGTTGGAGGCTGTTGTCATGTGCCGTGCGAAGCTGTCTCAGATGCCTGGGCCTGGAATATTGTGGCTATACGGGAGAGAATTTTCCACCTGTGCAGAGACCAGGGTGACACTGTTCAGGTCTGAATTCTTCAGAGATGTCTGGACGTGTCTGAAAGGAGCAGCCACTGGGGGAGGAAGGGGGAATGAAATTGAGAAATGATAAAATGATAAAGGGCTTTTGGTGAGGATCATTCGTGGGGGCAGTGCATTTAAAGGCACAGTGTCAGCTCTTCAGGGAGCTTTAAAAACCTGCCTCCACTCTTTCCATCCTTGAAAAACAAGCAGAGCAGTTGCCATGGCACTAACACCAATACAGACAGCAGGGCTGTTGAGCAATTGCACTTGGGTTGTTGTCAACTTGAAGTGATCAAGATCCACAGCCCTGAAGTAAAAACATTAATTTGGATAACAAACACTTCTTGTTGCCCTTTTGGCTCTGGCACCTGAAGGCTATCACCCTCCTGCCGCACCTCTAAGTTTTCTCTATGATTTGAAGAACTTAGAGAAATAGTTTTTGGTTGAGTCAAAGTTAAGATTCTTCTATAGCTGTAACTTCTCCTTGGGAGAAGAGTTAAATTCCTAAACCCCAGCTGGTTAATATTGAATTAGTTGTGGAAAAACTTGAGGTAAAATAAGAAGAATTATTTGACAAATTAGGTCTGGGCAGAACAGAGAAAATGTCCTGCAAATCAAGTTTGGTCTCGAAATGCTTTGGTTTTGGGGTAGGTCTAAGTGGCACAGTACTTTCATTTACTGGTCACTTCTGCTTCAAGTAACTGCATGTTTGCTTAGATCTATGAGTAAGCCGTTCTTAATTAAGAATGGTCTTTGCCGCTTTTTTCCTGACAAGGCAATTCTCTTAGAAATCTCCCTTGGCCCAAGGTGACACAATTAGTCATGTAGGTGTAGAAGAAAATAATTCAATATAACCTTTACGTGGTATTTAAAGCCACAGGGGGTGTAACTGTCTACTTGTTGGATTGAAAGTGGTTCTTCAGCTTCGACTTGAAACTTCTTCTGTGTTTGAGTACCAGCAAAGGTACTTCTGCGAAGATTCTATGGGGTCTGTGTTCCCACTTTGACATGGTAGGCTGTTCGTGTTTTAGACAGACAGAGCAAAAAAGAGGCTGGTTCCTTTCCCATTGTGGGGAAGACCTGCATTAACTGGAGCTTGCTGTGCTAATCTTGTGTCTTGAACTGATAGCATGTGCCACTGTAATTACCTAAGCCACCTTAATGCTTTGCCTAATTCTGTTTTCTGCGTTCACGTGAAACTGCTAAGGGTCAGAAAAGTCCAAGGAATTTACCATGTGGGGAAAAAATCTCATTTAGAAGCATTTTGATTTGAAGCCAGAGCTGTTTCTCCCGCTGAGAAGGGCTGAGTTGGGGAGGTGATGGTTGGCACTGCAGTGCTGCCCTTTTAGGGTTAAACTCCATGCAGAGCTTCTGGACAGTGTGGGAACAAGCCATCCCAAAGCTCTGCATTTCTCTGTATATATAAACAAGGGGATATTTTTTACTGTCAGTATCAGCAACACCTGGATTTTCTTCTCTGAACCCTTCTTTGTGTTTTCAGTTGCCTCTTGTGAACCTCACTGAACTTCTTCTGTTGGGACCATTTCAATTGCTGATCCTTGGTCTAGTTGTTCTTGAAGCTGGTGTCCTTTTTATTATTCTTATTATTATTCTTTCACCAGTAAATTGCCCATCAGCAGAGCTGGGGTATGTTTACCAGTCACTTCTTGCTTCTGCCATTGGAAAGGGGCACTTGGCCAGTTTTGGAGGGGCGCAGGAGAGGTCTTAGAGGGTCAGGATGGCTAACAGGGGGGCTCTCCATGCTTCCTTCAGCTTGAAACGCAGTCTCCTCTCATCGCAGGAGGGGCAGAGAATTATGTCCATGACCTACTAACCTCCAGCTGGGATTTCGGGCTTGAGAAATGAGAGCACAGATGGCAGCGCTGGGGTGGCAGCAGATGCTGCTCATCTAATGAGTAGAATCAATTGATGTTTTAGCAGAGTCGTGGGGAGCGGTGTAGGGATGTCTGTGGAGCTGCAGGGCTGTTCCCTTCTCCCTGATACCAGCCCTTTTTCTGGGACCTTTCCCTTTTCACTTGGCATCCCCAATTTATCTTCTCCAGACTGAGCTGGCACAATGATAATGCAGATAATTTTGATTGTCAGGGAAGCTGTTAGGGAATTAGATGATTAAGAAACATTTGGAGGGTGAACCAGAGATCCTGAGGCCCAAAACCTGCTTTACTCAAGTGCCAGCAGGCTGGAATGACCAACTGGAAGTGTTAAAAATGAAGAAAAATCAATGAGTTCCATACAGAATACTGAGCTGATTGCAATAGGCTCTCTCTGCACCCCTGTGGACATGGCTCTAGCATGGGCTTTGTGTAAGCGTGAACACTGAAATAAATACGTTTGTTGTTGTGCAGAAACACCAAGCCTCAGCGTGCCCTTGCAGATGCTCTTGAGGCAAGGCTTGTGTTCAGGCTGTCTCTTCTGCAGCTGTGGGTCGAGTTCAAGGATCCACTCCGGGTTTTCTCTTTCTGATGGAATTATTTTGGTGATCTTGCGTTGAAGTTTGGAGCAGATGCTGTGCTGTGAATGTGTTCATGCCTTGAAGAAAGAGCAACTTATCGAGAGGCAAGAGGTGCCTTTCTTTTACCTCCTTTTGTCTTTCTGACTTCCTGATAAGCCAAAATTGGCTCTTTTAGCTGTGACCTGAAGGACTGGCAGCCAAAGAGCCACCACAAAAGGAAATGGAAATTGAGATTTCCATGTCAAAAACCTGAAGAATATACAAGATAGGGCGGAGAAGGCCTCAACTCTAGTACTTGATCATTGAAATTATTTCCTTTCCACTTTGTTCGTGTCAGCCATTTCCCTGAAAAATGGTGTATTTGTTAAAATAAATCTGTATGATATCTGAAACAAAATCCTTGAGAGCTGTGGGCCGTTCTGCTCAGCTTTGAATCCTGATCCGACATCTGTTCAAGCAGGGGAGAGTCTTTGCTTGGATTTATTTGCTGATTTCTTACCCACTGAGTGAACTTTAAAATAATGATATTAAGTGCATCAAAATTGTGTGTAGGAAGAGCTTGGTCATCTGCAAGCTGAAGAGGAAAGCAGATGTTAACTGAAATGTAAGTGGGTCTGGATAGATGTGTTTGTACTTGCATGGCTGCATTTATGTGTCATAAAAGGCAGAGCCCTTGTGGCGCCTTTTCCTTATGGTTTGGATACCCCTGGAAGGGCATTGTAGACCTCAGCAGTTACATGGAAATAAAAGTATGCATAAATCAGCACAGCCTTTCCTGCTCTCTGTAAGGAAACCTAGGAATGGACTAGTCCCAGCCTGAACGTGGTATTGGGATGTGTTCAAGTCTTGCTTCCAACCGGAGACCTTGATATTTAAATATAGTCATGGGAACTGAGTTCATCTGCCGGAGCAGGCTGTTTGGTTGAGTTCTGAGCTGTGGGTGTAAAGCACCCTGTGCATCGCATGGCTGGCTGTGGAAGGAGAGGTGTTCTGAGCATCCTGGCCTGTGGAGACCTCCAGCAGTCACCTCTGGATTCCTGCTCTGAGGGCAGTTCCATGACACTGGGACTGACTAGGCTTGGCCTTCAGGCTCTCGTTAATAACCCAGCTCCTCCATGTTGAGGCGATGCGGGAGTTTAAATCCGTGCTTTGCTTTCTTGGAACCAGCCACTTTTCCTGATCTCAAGCAGTGCTGAGTGGAAGAGAGCTAGGAGGTTGAAGGAAGCAGAAAGCATAGGTGTCACATCCCATTTGCATAGCACAGGGAAGAGCCAGGCTCCACCGTGAACCAGATGGACATTCTGCCTTGGAGAGCCACCCACCTTGGAGCCTGCTCAGAGTGCCTGGCCCCATGGCAGCTGGGAAGCGTGGTTTGACAGGGGAGTGGATGACGCTGATCAAGGATCAGCTTTATGTGCGGGATACAGGGAATAAGGACAGCAGTTGGCAGTGCTGCAGCGACAGCGCGCTCCTTGACTGCAGAGCACTGGTGGCTTTGGGGATAGGGGTAGTGCTGGCGGTGTCTTCCAGACAGGTAAGTAGCTCTTAGATTGTGAGGCATCAGTCAGGGAAAAAGCACACACACTGAAGAGCACCACTCACAGGGAAGAACAGGCAAAACGAGCTGGCTGGAGGCGATGCAACTTGGTGTGCTGGGTGCAGAGAGGGCAGAGAAGTTATTCTGAAACTGTAAGATTTAGATAACCACAAGGTTTAGATTAGCAAGGCACTTAGTAAGTGTCCTGCTCCAAATCTGGGCAGAGGTGTGTCTCACTGGGAGAAGAGAGAGGAAAGTATTCCATGGGATGTGGTCCAGATAAGTGAGAATGTCTCTGCAAGAGAGATGAGCCCCTGTGAATTCCCTGTCTGAGAGCTCCAGATGGACCATACTGAAACAGCTTGCAGAGACATTGCACCTTCATTCACATTCCAAGGGCTGGATGTGGTGTGCCAGGTACTGTCCCAGTAGGCCCTGTGGGAATGGTTGTATTAAACACTCCATGGTGCCTGTGGTGCAGGCTGTGTGGAAACAACAAACTGGGGAAATGGCAAGTGATGGATCCACAAAGTTTTGGGAGCTGCTTGGGGGCAGTTGGGTGGTGGGTTGGATAGATCAGAGGAGTCCTGATGAGGGAATGTGCTTATAGAAGTTGCCTGGAACTGCTTGGTTTCAAGCCCATGAAAGCAGTGGAAGCTTTGAGGCTAGGAACGATTCATGGACGTGGGAGAATTTCAATGTGTGTTGTTTGCTCCTTGGGCCTCTCAAAGCTTTCTGGCCCATCTTGCAAACCTGTCAGGCTACAGACACTGAAGCGAAGGCTGCTGCCTGCTCCTTGCCCCCAGGCAGAGTGCTGACTTGGCTGTGCAGCCGGGCACGGCCTCTTCCTTGCACTCTGGGTATTCCTAGACAACATGCCTGACCCCGTTTTGTTGGACTTGCTCTTATTTGGGTTTCCCTTTATCTGTGTGGGATTTGTTCTGCCTACTTTGTATATCATGGTTTTCTTGTCCCAGCCTGTCCCAAGGTAAATAGCCAAGGATGGGAAACTTCAGAAGGATGAGTCTATAGCAAAAAAAGAATTCAGTCAAGTGATTTCATTCCAGCATGGATTTCGTCGTGGGAATGGTAGCTCACTCTGCAGAATAACCTGCTCACCATCAAACTGTATAAACGTATTGAGTGGCAACAATCGCTCCTTTGGCAAAGCCTAGCTAAAGCTCTCCAGGGGGATTAGTCTAGGCTTAGCATTAAAGCTGGGCTTGAAACATACTCTACATTCCTAGTGACAGGAAAGTAGTGTCATCCGGAACAGTTGTTTCATGTCTGCTGCAAGAAATGGGGATTATTTGAGGATGGACTGGTTTAGATAAGTGACTATCACAGCGTGTGGAATCCTGTTTGCTGGTTGGAGGCAAAAGAAGCAGCTCAGTAACCACAAAACATGCTGGTTACAGTTATTCACATGGGCTATTTTCAATTTTGTCAATTGTACAGTTCAGATGTCGAAGTCACACTCTAAATTGCTAATTTAGAAACATTTAGATTTTCCTTTGGCCTGGCCCAAGGGTTTCCAGCATGTTGCAGCTCCCAGTGATTCATGTCACGTGTGGGTATGGGAAGGCGGAACAGGGAACTAATGAAGGTCTAGGGATGGGCAGCATGCCTTGGGATCTGCCCAAAAAAATGGTGCTGGGGGCTTTGTGCTGAGCGCAGTCTGGTTTTTGTTCCAGCTGTGTCAATGTGACTTTTATTCAGTGGTGGAGAGGGAAGATTTCCAAATCTTTTGCCTCGTCTGCTTAAAATACATATGCGTGTATATGCAAAGCAGGCAGTATTTTGTAATGAATTGTTCGCCTTTGGAATGAGATTGCTCTTTGTCTTGTGGATTCCTTTAGGGCTTTGGCAATAAATAAGAAGCTTCCAGCTGCAGACAAAACCACATTTGGGGTTAAGGGTGAGCAATTCCTGATTGTTGGATGTTCCAGCATCACCTTCTTGTTTGGTCCTGCTTTGGTGTAATGATGGGAGCGACCTCAGTGGGACAGGGCCAGCTTGCCAGGACACCTCAGTGCAGGCAGAACAAGAGCTGTGACCCAGGACATCACCAGGAACAAATTTAACCCAAAGCATATATTTAGCCTGGCTGCTTTCAAGAAGATTTAAAGCCATATTTAAAGCTGAGCATCTGCTGAAGTGCTGGGCGGATTGCTGATATAAATAGTTACCCGCACTGAAGCTGCTCCGGCTACGTGGGGAAACCTGGGAGCGGGCAAGATTTCAGGGAGTGCTTTCAGCTGCTTTGCCATGCTAGGATGACTATTCCTGGTATCGATTCTCCTTGTCCTGTCTCCTTTCCTTAGCTCGCTTTCTAATGACCACAGGCTTTTAGAACCAAAGAAGAATTCCCTTTGTCACAAGTGGGAGAATCAGAGCACAGGTGGGACTGGAGTTGCACTGGCGGTTCCCTGCCCGCCACCCCAGCTCACCCAGGAGTTGTGTGGATTTCCCAAAGCGTGGCTCTGCTGGGAGCTGTCCCCCCTCACAGAGTTTGCTGTAAACTGATCCCAGCAGGATGAGTCTTCTTGGGGAAAGCTGCCAGCATGCTCTGTATGGCTCGTACTGCTCTCCCTTTGCAGGTGGAGTAATGTAGAAGAGCTTTCTTCCCCCAGCAGTGCTTAGGAGGAGCATTCTCGTTTTCCCAATTATTTGTACTTGCCTTAATGCCAGCTCAGCTGTCACTAAGTGAATTGCGAGGTGTTTTCATCGTTTCTCCCGGTTGTTGTGAAAATGGGCTTGTAAAAAAGGGATCATTCCCATGGCTTGGGATCTTTCTCGAGTCAGAGTTAGGGAGATGAACAGCTCCCTTTGGAGTTCCTCTTGGAAGCGGTGATGCAGTTGCAGACCTTCTCCTTGAGTCACAACTGAGCCAGATTTCTCACCTGTTGTGAGAGCTCAGGCGCTGACTCCTGTCCTACATGGAAAATGTCTGTCAGGAGCTGGTGGTGGTGGTCACAGGCACCCTGCTCAGCCTTTTCTGTGGAGCTGCCTTGGACAACTGGCAGCATTTGGGAGGCTGGGAATGTCTACTTTGCTTTGCTTTGCTTTCCCAAAGTGGATATAATGCCTATGAACAACGAAAGGGAGTTTTCTTTGCCCTTTTGCACAGGATGAGACAGATTGTTTGCAGTTAGAAATTGTCTGGTGCATCCATTCCTTAGATTTCCCATACCTGCTATTCTGTGCTAAAAGCAGACCCTTCTTCAGGCAACTTCATTCGCTCTCTGTGGCGAATTCTGAACACTTTGGAAGACCACAGATGACCTTCAAGTTCGATTGAATGTTATTTTGGGATTGGGAAAATATTTAGTTCGCCTTTGTTACATCTCCAGCTAATCCAAGGTTGGTGACTTGACTCTTTTCGCTGCAGTGCTGTGACTAATCTCATAGTTTTGTTGTTCGTTAACATAATTATGTGCTTTTCTAAAAGTGGAAAGATACTGGGACGTTTGCCTCATCCCTCTGCTGAGGTTACTGCACACTTCTAATGGCTAAAAAACCCTATTGATCAAAGTTGCCATGTTTAGAGCTATTTTTGCCAAGGAATTTGAGACAGGCATGAGCAGGGCAGAGAAAAGGAAACTGTGATGCTCTGAGGGAGAACCTGTTAATTCCTGTTGTCAAAAGGGAGTGTGGCTGCTTTGGAAGCCTTTGAAGTTAGAGAGAAAAGGTGAAATAATATTAATATAAAGATGTAAGGAGCTGCAGGGAAGGTTGGTGGCTGGGAGGGAAGAGAGGTTACGTGTTCATGGGTCGCAGGAGTGCAGTGTGGTCCTTCCATTGATACATGCTGGTAGTGGCTCTTTATTTTCAGCCCCTTGGGGGTGATTATGTCACAATAACTTTGGCATTGTGGGGCTGAGTCTGACCAGAAAAGGCATTTGTATTTATTTTCACCCATTTTTTTGAAATGGAGAAGTGCAGTATTTACACTGGGGTTACTTTGAATTTTGGAGACTTGGTAAGTTGGTCTCCTTTTCGGCCGCAGCTTGCTGGTCTTCAGCACCTTTTGGAAGTAAGGATTTGGATTTCCTCTGAGGTTTCGTCTGGAAAAGAGGTCACAAGGGGAGAGTTTTGGAAGTGGCGACTGTCTAAGCCTGTGACATCTGTGATCCTGGCCTGTGCAGCCATCTCTGGAAATCTGCTGGAATTTTGCATCATTTTGTTCTGTGTGGGTCAGGCACATGGTATTTATTGTGAGCAGTTTCTCTTGCTGCCTCTACTTGTCTGAGATGCCTGGCAGCAGTGATGATGCTGTGGATTGTTTGCGGGCGTTTGAGCTCCGTGCCTGTGGGAAATGGAAAGGCAGGATTCTGCTTGGTCAGCTCTACATGGACGTGGCTGTGTTGGAGCCACTGTGCTCGTCATGGCTTCAGACTGCCAGGGCAGCCTTGGATGGGATATCAGGCAAAACTTCTTCCCTGCTAGGGTGGGGAGGCCCTGGCACAGGTTGCCCAGAGAAGCTGTGGCTGCCCCAGCCCTGGCAGTGTCCAAGGCCGGGGTGGACAGGGCTTGGAGCAACCTGGGATAGTGGAAGGTGTCCCTGCACATGGCAGGGGAGTGGAATGAGAGGAGCTTTGAGGTCCTTTTCAACCCAAACCATTTTGGCATTCTGCAATGGGGACATTGCTTCTACTGTAGCTTAAGGTTGTAAGAGGAGAGACCCTGAACACAAGTTTTAAGAGTGCTTGAGACCTTTTTCAGGATGGCGGACAGTGTTAGGTGGTATCTGGTGCTCCGTCAGATGCCCTTGATGCAGGAGTGGTGGTATCTGGGAAGAACATCCTTCTGGCTCTGGAAAAGCCCTCATAGCCAAGGCAGCACGTGGTGCAGAAGGGAAAACGCGCTTTCCTTGGAAGCTAACGGCTTCAGAAACATAAGGTCAGTGCTGAACTTGTTGTAAAAACATCCTCCTCCAATTAAATCTGGTGTGACATTTTTCTGAGGAATGTGGGTTTGGTGTCCTTGGTTTGGGAAGAACAGGCAGATTTTGCACAGCAAGAGGAAGAGTAAATGTTTTGCAAGGAATATTTTGCTTACTATCAAGGTCACGTATTTTCTTTCAGTTATGCAAAGCATGTGCTTAAAATGGGAATCTCCACTGGAGGACAGCTTTCAAGTCTTGGAAAAGACATCCTTGAGGTTTATTGCTCACAATTTCCTGTCTCTTTGGGGGATAAAAAACAAACGTGTTTTGAAGAAAAGCTATTTTCTCTAAATCAGAGTGTTGAACTGTTCCCATCTGCCATGTGATATTGTAGGCAGAGGCTTGACTTCATCTCAGAATTAAGCAGAAGAACTTGGGTTGGAGTTGAGGGGTCAGATATATATGAAAGAGCTGTTCTCTCCTGCATGGCTTCTCCAGTGCCACAAAGTTGAGAACCACCTGGAAAACCAGTCTTTTTTTTTCACGCATTTAATGGGACTATGTAGCAAACAGTCCTTGCCTGGTTCTTCTGGGGTTACTTTTCTTGCTCTGAAATAAATAGAGCCCCCTTACAAGTTCCTTTTCCTTGTTCAGAGCTTCTTCACCGCAAGTGAGAGAGTAGAGCATGGTGGCTCCTGGAGAAGGGATTCCAGTAGCATGTGTTCCTGCTGCTCACAGCTGCTGTCCTGGACAACGTTTGCCCGCTGCTCTGTGGTGGAGGATTGGGGAAGGAGGAGATGGATCTTTCTGTTCAGCACCTTGGTTTAACTCTGGGCTTTAAAAAAAACTTGGAACTGGGAGGCAGGAGAAGTTGGGGAATTTAATTTCCCTGAAAATCACCTGTCCACTTCTTAACCTAGTATTCCTGTCTTTTTTTTTTTTTTTCCCCTGAGTTCTATAGGCTTTAAGTCAAGCTTTTGAGAAGAAGTACAAAAATCTCTTCTTAGTGTGTGTACACAAATAAATCAGTTACAATTCCTCAGTCCAGAAGGGCTGAGGCTGGATCCATGTGTGCCTTGACTTGTGTATTACACATTCTTAGGGAACTCCTTTCCCTACTGCAGCTTCACTGCAGCTTTTCGGTTCCTTTTCCAGCCTAGGCAGTTGTGTGATTCAGTGCTGCCTCACACTTTCAGACTGCTCCTTACCTTCTTCACTCGGGTCATGGCTCTTTTCCTGGAGCCATGAAAATGTGTGCCTCACTCTGGAGAATTTAGCTCAGTTGGTGAAGTAATGTATGAGACACTTCATCAGCGAGCCTGGTTTGCCTTAAAAAAAAAATAGTAAGAGAAATCATGCTTCATTTGATTCAGCCAGTGGGGAACTTTAATTTAAATAATGGATTTCATCTGACTGTATAATTTTCATGATTTCCTTAAGGGGACTTGATTTGCTCTTAGTATTTCTTCCACCCTGAACCTGCTGTTCCATTTTGGTAGCGAAGTCCCACTTTATAATACTTGGTGTAACCTAGTATGGCAATGTGCAGGTATCCAGCATCCTAAGTTTTGTGCATTATACGGCCAAGTTCAGGAGTTTATGCTGGTATCCACCTGCAGATGGAGAGGACTTCATTTTAGATTGTATTTTTCAAATTCTATATGGATGCAAGTTGAAATTCCATTAAAAATATTCAACGGGAAGGCTGTGTTTATTGGTATTGGTGCAAGAACTTGGTGTTTGGGTTTTCTCCCCAGTTGAAATCCCTTCAGGAATTAAGGGAGCTTTATCCGAGCTAATGAGCTAGCTGAGTTCCCTCTTCTCCTTAGATCTCATCTTCCCACCCCTTCTTTTTAGCTCAGAATTCTGAAGAAATAACCAACCTCTCCTGTTGTCACGTCATATTTAATTTCTTTAATGAGTGGAGTAATTTAATAATGTAAACTGACAGTAATATTCCCTCTGCCCTACAGAAGATGCTACTGTAAAAAACTGGATTAGCACATTTGTGTAGTCTGGGCTGAAGTTATTAGTTTGTGATTC
The DNA here is from genome assembly GCA_013397935.1 of Dasyornis broadbenti. Classification (NCBI taxonomy): domain Eukaryota; kingdom Metazoa; phylum Chordata; class Aves; order Passeriformes; family Dasyornithidae; genus Dasyornis; species Dasyornis broadbenti. The sequence goes on from VZRN01004313.1 coordinate 685,547, forward strand.
TCCTTTGGATTATGCAATTTGATTTGCTCGAGTCTTTGGAATCAAACATGTACTTTCTGCTCTCTATTCATAGAATCATCACAGAATGGCCTGGGCCGGCAGGGAACTTCAAGCTCATCCAGTTCCACCTCCCTGCTATGGCAGGGACACCTTCCACTATCTCAGGTTGCTCCAAGCCCCGTCCAGCCTGGTCTTGGACACTTCCAGGGATCCAGGGGCAGCCACAGCTTCTCTGGTGAACCTGTTTTCCTGTGAGAGACGTGGTTATTGTCTCCTGGGAAGTGGTGGGTGCTGACATCTTGTGTGTGCTCGCGGCATGCAGCAGGCGCTGGCTGGGCACATCACGCTGCAGGCAGAGCAGACGCGTACGGTGTTACGTGAGCTGGGAGCAGCCCTGGCCACGGGTGCTGCCTGCAGGCAGAGTCTCTATTATTAGAGCTGAGAACCAGATGATTCCTGGTGTTACGTGACTGTGACTCCGGAGATTACAGGGAAGGTGTTTGGGGGTGTCAGGAGATCACCTGTACGGGATGTGCGTGTTTGCAAGGGATCCAGGACTGCAAATGCTGTCGTCTTGAAACTGAGAGATGCAATAACGGGAAAACACGCAGGAATACAATGGTGAGAGTCTGGATTTGAGGCACAAGTGATTAAACTCCTTCCAGGGCAGTGCAGAGGTGTTCAGGACTCAGGAATGGAAGAAATGACTGTGCAGGGAGGGCAGAACATAAATGCTGGATGTAATTCCAAACAAGTACATCCCATCCTTCCTCCTGCTTTAGTTTTTCTTTATTACCTAAATAATATTCTGATAAATCCAAGGCATCCTTCAAATTCACGGCACCCAAGCAGCTGTGAATTCCTCTTCTGTGAGCAGTCGTAGGTATGACCTGTCTGAGCAATGTGCTGATCAGCAGCATTATTCCAGCACTGGATCTTGAATGTAAAACTTCTACACCTGCTATTCCTGTAAATTCCCTTTGGAGAGGCCAGTGTAGCTTAGTGTGGAAAACTTCAAAATATTTTAGAGTCACATTTCATTGGGAATAACTTGCTGCATGCTGCTTTGGCTCCCCTTAATGCTGTCAGGTTTGTCCAGTGCCTCATTACCTTATTTTACATCAGTCTTGTGCTTTGCTTGACTCCTGTGGGAATTGAGCATGTCCAGGCATAGGTAAATGGCTGGTGGGATAGTTCAGCACCTCTTTGGCCGTAACGTTGTTTCCCTTGCTGTTGTCGCAGATGTAATCTGTGCTTAATCCCCCAAGTCTAAACCTGTGACTCCCCAGAGAACCTGAAGCCTTTTGTTGGTTTTGATTTGCAGACTTATTACAGACAAATTAATGGCCCTGAGTGACAGCAGGGCAGCCAGAGACGAGAAGAAAATGAGTAATTAACATATATTGGGTATTACTGATTGCTTTTATGATTATCTGGATTTTAAGGTATTAGCTGGAAAAATAGCTCCTAATCCGTTATTAAAGATAAAAGGCAAGTCATTAAAAGTAGGAGGTTGTTTTCAGTCCTGAGAGGCTCTGGAAATATGTCTTGGCTCCAGCAGCAAACTAACCCTGAAAGCCTGTAATTCCAACTTACTCAGCTTAGTGATTCTCCTCAGCAAGGGAATTTCTGAAGTTTCCCATGTGCTGGGAGGCGGAGGGGACGCGAGACAAAGCGACCCTTGTCATAGGAGCTGCGTGCTTGGCGCCGGGACAGGGCCCTTTGAATATCCTCGGCATAAGCTGAGCCCGGCCCAGCTGCTGGGCTGGGAACGCTCCGCAGCTCCACTGAGGGGTTATCCCTCTCTTCAGCTTTTTGTCAGAGGCACTTCTCCTGTATGAGGCACCCGTCGCACCCCGACTCCTTTGTACCTCGCCATTGTGGCCGCCTAACTGGTTTTGTAGCCATCTAACTGGGTTCGTCGAGTCATATAAAAGGTCACAGCATAGTTTGGGTTGGAAGGGACCCTTCAGAGTCCTGTTGTTCCTACCACGGGCAGGGATACCTTCCCCTAGGCCGCATTGCTCAGAGCTCCATCCAGCCTGTCCCTGAATGTTTCCAGGGATGGGGCATCTCTGTGCCAATGTTTTACCGCTCTCTGGGTAAAAAATTTAGAGGTCATCTAGCGGGATTCACGGCCACCTAACAGGATTCACGGCCACCGAACTGGTTTCGTGGCCACCTAACTGGATTCGTGGCCACCTAACTGGGTTCGTGGCCACCTAACTGGATTCGTGGCCACCAAACTGGTTTCGTGGCCGCCGAACTGGATTCGTGGCCACCAAACTGGTTTCGTGGCCACCTAACTGGATTCGTGGCCACCGAACTGGTTTCGTGGCCATCTAAATGGTTTTGTGGCTGTGCACTAGGCTGAATCAGCAACACAGACCAGTCCAAGCCCAGAGCCCTGATCCCAACAGGGAAGGGGGAAAGAGAGGCTGAAGTGCTGGGAGCAGGAAGGCAATAAAGCTGGGGAAGGCTGACTTCTGGCTGTTGCTATTCTTAAATCCACCTGGAGTGTGTGTGGGGTCAGAAGGAAAGCAGCAGCACCCCTTGCTGAGTTATAATAATTAATCATTTGCAAAAACTTGCCACACACTGAGACTTTTCTTAATAGTCGAGTATTTTTTGTTTTAAAATGGGTACATTCCTTATTTCTGGGTAATGGAATGTGAGTACCAGTAAAACCACAAATTTTTCAAATTTATTTCCTGTATTTTAATAGTTCTGTATTTCAACACATCATGTTTATATACTCCTACTATGCTTTTAAAAGCAATTTAAAATGCAGTGGGACCAATTAAAAAGAAATAAAGATGGCATTTAATGACTCTAAGGAGATCAGTGCTTGTAAAGAGATTTACATTGGAGGAAATGCTATTCTGATGGAATAGAGTTTGGAAAACAGTGTTTATTTCTGCTTTGCCCTTTCCATCTTAAGTTGTTTAAAAGATTACTGCTATTACCTGGCTGATTTGTTCCCCTCTTATTTTTTTTCCACACTGGTTTGTTTTGGTTTTTTTTTTCCTTATGTCCTGGACAATGTTTCAGACTAGCTGGGTGCTCACTGCTTTTGATGCCTCTGCCAGTTTTTTATGCTTGGAGAACGATTTAAAAAACAGAATTTGACTCTGTGTTGGGTTGGTCACAGTTGATTCCCTAAATGCAAAGGAAGCGATTCAGCTTTGGAGTTGTTTTGCTGTTTTCCTGTTTGGTCTTGGTTGTGCTGGTGCAGCCCTTGGTGTTTTCCCAGAGTTTGTAAAGATCTTCTGATACAGAGGTGGTGTTTTGTTACGCTGCTTTCTATTCTTATTCTCCAGACCAGGATGCCCAGCAGATCCTTAAACCCACCATGGGGTTTCCAGTCTCTCTTCATTACTCAAAGTTGCTCTGAAACCATGGCAAAGTGGTCACGTTTTGGCAGCAGATGGGATAGCTGGAGTGGTTCTAAGTTATGATATCATGTCTCGAGCGCTCCGTCCTTAGATGGAAGTGCAGTGGCCCAGGGCCCCAAGGAGGCTCGCTGTTGCTTTTCCCACTCATGGAATCCTGCGGATACCTTCAGGTGCTCAGGGCAGAGAATACGTGGTCTCCTGGGGCTCCCTTCAAGCACAGGCAGCACAACATTATTCTTGCTGAGCGCAAGGAATTGCATCTTCTCTCTCTCCTTTGCTGTGGTTTATCCTCCCCTCACATGCAGTGGGTGATCCTGCTGTGTCCTCCTCCTCACGCGTACAGCAGAGGGGGCGATGTGACACCAGCCGCCATTGGGGCTAGGCAGGGGGGTGACCATTAGGAAGGTCAGTGCTTATGCAAAAATCCCCCCCAGCCATGGTCCAAGCCATCCCCAAACTGACCTCCTACTTACGTTTTCCTCCCAACTCTCTAATCATTAACAAGCTGCTTAATGCACGACAAAAGACCAATTAACCCTAAAGCCTTTAGTGAACTGCATGTAAATTAGTTGTAAAATGTTGCTGTAAACATTAAATGTTAGGCAATTACATAAACCAATAATTGCTAAAGTTGCATTTAGGAGCTTAAAAGAAAGAAAAAAAAAGAATCTACTTAAGTGGCACTTCGGAGAACTCTGCTAATGGTTTTGTTTTTAACTGCAGCCACCCCAGTCTGGGTAAGTCCCAGCAGGCTGGGGCAGCTTAGAATCCATGTGGTTTTAGTTGTGTAAGAAAAATAAAGGCAAGATAACCTTGTTCACCTTTGGAAACTGCAAAGAAAACTCCAAAGGGCACAGCCTGGAGTCTAGAAAGAAGTGGTAGAAATATGGTAGATGGTATCTCGTTGGACACCAATGCCAGGTGATTTTGTGAATTGATTGTTGTCTTCTTCAGATTCAGGCTGAAAGAAACGTTGCAGACCTGACTAAAACCTTGGGTCTGGGCAGGGTCTGGTGAGGTGTGAGCACAGAGGGCCTGGCCGCTCATTGCTCTTGGGTTCCCTTCCATCTTCTCTTCTCGTTCTGCAGGCACCGGCCTCCTCCCGTGTTAACCTTTGGAAGAGGCTAAGTGCCTTTGCCTGCACCTGTGTGCTGGAGTTTCACATGAAGAGGCTGCTTTGCTTTTCTGCACAATTTTTAATCTCCTTAATTGGCTGTCTCACTCTGAGGTGGTCCGGGTCACACACCGCTTCTCAAGCTCCTGCTGCTAATGGTCTTAAATAATTCATTTTCCTTGTATGCCTCATGTACTTATCCTCCAGTTTTTAGTGGAATCTTTCATTTCTGGTAGTTTTGCTGTGACCTGGGCTTGTGTCAGACCCAGATGTTCCTAAGTGGTGCAGTGAAGTGTGGCTTTGCCTCCTTTTTCTGTGTTTTTGTGCTTTGCTGCTGCTTTAGAGCCTCTTTGTTGTTCTGGTAAAAGTATCTCTCTGTGTGGCTTGTGTTGCATTCCATAAAGAGTCACCAAATGTGTCTCTAGATACCAGATTTCTCATTTTTCAGTGAAAAAACAAGTTGGGTTTGTTTGAACTCACTTTCTTCCTTTCTCAATTTTGGCAGTAGCCTTTCCTGGAGTATATTGATCTTAATTACAGCACATTCACTTACTGAAAGCCAACCCATGCTCAGTTTTCCTGGATAAATCCATTGGATAATGGTCTTTTATTTTTCTTGCACACGGTTTTACTAGTATAGATCCTGGTCATGTTCCTTTCCTGAAAGTGGACATATTTTATACTTATGTTTCCTTGATTGAATTACGGAAATTTGCTTAAAGCTGTAAAACTACCTTTCAGCATGGGTGAGACCTCAGCAAATCCACTGTTTTTTTCCCACCATAATCGTGTTCCCTAGAGGTTTGTGAAGCTCAGAGTTAAAAGGAGGCAGAAGTTTGAACTTCACTTGCTGTTGCAAGGGGAAACCGGTGAAGAGCATGAGCTGCCCAAATGTCACCAGGCTTTTGAGAAGAAGTTGAATCAGGAGTTTCTGGGAAGCCACTTGGAAGGAGTGTGCTGCTGGCAGCCTGGAGCCCGGCCGAGCTCGGAGTTAATGGTGGTTAATTTTTAAAGGCAGGGGCGAAAATGGTTATTGTGTCTTTGTCTCAATAGGGGCTTTCTGCTCCCAAAATGCCATTGCAAGAGCCCTTTTCTGAGGTGTCTTAACTCGACCCAGAAAGAAAAAGAAAATGCCTTCAGAGGAGTGATTTATCCACACAAAACTTTGCTTTGCCACGCTGCTAACTGATGGCAACAGCTCCATTGAGATGGTCGTAACATCTCCAGGGCTGCCAAGTGAGGGAAGTGACATTTATCAGGGTTTAAAATACAGAATAAATGCAGGCACCCGAAAGGGCAGGTCTGTGGGGATGGATCTACCTGATGGAGCTTGCTTTGCAGCCGCAGGGAAATGTGAGGAAAACCAGCACCCAGACATGAAACCAACTGGTTTTGTAAGCGCCCTGTCAGGCGAAATCCTGCTGCTTTCCTAGTCAATGGAAGCATTGTCTGGATTCTCAGGCTGGCTTTGCAGCTTTTTAGATAAGCGGCTGTGAACCCTTCTGAGCCAAAAGGGCAGTTTGTCACTGAATGAAGCTTTTCAGAAGGTGGTGGAAAAATAGACAGGCCTTTTTCAAAGCATCTCAAAGGAGGTTGGCACCTTCCTCCTACTGCAAGTCAAGGTGAAGTGGCCTCCTGAGCTCCAGCTTCTGAGTTGGTTGGACCAGATGATCCTTGTGGTCTCTCCAGCCTGGTATCCTACAATTCTGTGATTCTGTGATAGTGTTTTTAGTGTGGAGATATGCGTAGGACAGGGGGAATGGCTCCCCACTGACAGAGGGCAGGGTTAGATGGGATATCAGGAAGAAATTCTTACCTGTGAGGGTGGGAAGGCCCTGGCACACGTTGCCCAGAGGAGCTGTGGCTGCCCCATCCATGGAAGTGTCCAAGGCTGGCCAGGGCTTGGAGCAACCTGGTCTAATGGAAGGTGTTGCTAGCCATGGCAGGGGGTTGGAACTGGATGATCTTTAAGTCACTTCCAACCTAAGCCAGTCTGGGATTCCATAAAATACATATTTACACCGTGCCTTCCCTCTCCTACATGGAGTTTGAAGCAGGACAGGTGATCAGGAAGAAATAACAACCTGCTGAACCCCCCAACATGTGTGTTTAGCTCTCGTGCACCAGTTGGTCTCTGCAAGGATGGTAAGGAATAATAATGCACATTTCCCTCTGTGCCTGGAATGGATGAGGTGTTTGGCAACATCAAAAACAGAGGGGCAGAATAAAAAGAGCTGAAAGCAAAAAGTGTGGATGCCAGAAACATTCAGTACTCCTTGAAAAACTGCCTGGCAACGGAGGTGGGCTCCACTGCAGCCGGAGACACGCTCGAAGGGCTCGGCGTGCACGGAGACGGTGGGAATAAATACAGAAAATCCTCACCCTCATGGGTGTAGCTTCCTCCCTCTGGGGGTGGGATCTGTCCTGCCAAGCCCCAGCTGAAGGAGACTTCCAGAAGTGCTGAAACAGTCAGGGCTGCTGTGGAGATTGATCGAACAGGACAAATAGACAGTGATGAAACCCTGCTTGTGAGAAGAGCTTAATAGGCAGAAAATTGGCTGTTGCAGCCGGAGGGCAGGTTGGGAAGCGCGGAGAGGGAAATTTCCTCTTGTCGTTGCATGGAAGCTTAAACTCAAGCGAAGAGCCCAGAGTTGTTATAGCTGTGTCCTTAAAAGTGTCCTGTACCCTCCATGTTACCTAAAGGAGGTAAATGATCAGTGCTAAACTGAGTTATACTTTGGCAGGAGGGCTTGTAGCTGATGCAAGGAAATGACACTATTTACAGGGACTGCAGCACATCAAACCAGCTTTAAAACCATCTTTGGGGAGCAACATTTCAGTGTTGGAAAAGAAAATGAGGGGGTTTTTTTTGTTCACCAGAGGAGCAGGAGTTTTCAATTGTGTTTACAGTTGCTTTGTGGCCACGTGGTGCAGTGGTGCTGATGGAGGTATGGAAGGAGTTGTGTGTGATCAAGGTGTGCTTACAATGTTCAAGCTGCCAGAATAGGACCCAGCTGGATCCCAGAGAGGTGGACAGTACCAGTCTCTCCAGGAAGGAGACTGCAGAAGCCACGCTGCTTTAAAAAAGGAAACAGAGAAAAGCCAAAGAAAGAAAACTGTGAAAATTAGGAAGTGATTTTTTTAACTCAGTTCTGTGTGGCAGTCACTGTTGGGCTGTTTCACTGGGGACTTGACTATTGCTCAGATCCAATGGAGGTGTGATGCCAGACAGCATCCTGTATCTGTGTGACAGCAGGAAATGTTCCAGAGCTCTGGAGAAAGCCAGGCTTTCTCTAGATGCTGCTCTTTCTTTATTCAATTCTTCTTGGCAACTGCTCAGGAATAGCTCCTTAAAAATGTGCTGCCGTAGCAGTTTGACACAACTGGAAGAAAGATGGCTGACCTCCAGGACTAGTTCAAAAATACCTTTGTTGTCCATGTTTGCAATGCATTGCTCATGGTGTAGTTTATAACGGGGTTTATAATCAGTATGGCTTGTCACAGCCTGTGGGCTAGGTGGTTCATAAAAATAAGTGTCAGAGGCATTGCTGCCTGTAATGCAATTAAGAATGGCACTCAGAGAATCTAGGACATTTAAAAAATGTGATCTAGAAAGACAAATTTCCTGGTTTTCTATCAGTTTGGGAGCCAGTCACTGTTGGTTAGCATCTAGCTGTGGCATACCTACAGGGAATTGCATGGTCCCCAGTTCCGCACCCTTGGAATCAGGGGAGCCTGGCATTGGTGTGAGCAGGCAGAGCCTCGCGTTGTTAATACATGAAATACTCACTTTGGCTCAGCTTGCTAATCGTGTGTCTGTGGGAGGCTGTCCATTCCCACTTCCTTGGGATTCTGCAGCTGCCTCTGCTTCTGGCAGGTTATGGAGATATTATTGGTTTTGGCTGCAGCTGGAAAACACAGGCAGTTTGTGAAGGCAGAGTCTCCCTCGGGCGGAACAGTATTGGAAAAAGCTCATCATTGGACTTGGGGTGTAGCATGTGCAGGTCTCTCCATCCTAGCCATGTGGTTGGAATTGGCAGGCTGTCTTCTTTTATAGGAATTGCCTTTTAGGATCAGGATCGCCAGATTTTTATAAGATAGTACTGGGTTTGTGTAGAAGTTTCCCACGCTGTTTGTCCACATTGCATCCGTAGATGAGTTGATGTGAAACATTTTTGGAAGAAGGGTCCTTTTTCTCTCCCTGCATCTCCAAGGAGTGTTTTAGTGAAGTATCTGTAGGCACAGCACCAAAGACCAAGCGGGCTGGGAATGCCCAGCAAAGCATTACATAAATGCTACCGTTCTTCTGGCACTTGAGAGAACACAGTATTAGTAAGAATTTGTCTAATACTGAATATTTTTTGCAGATCAAACACTTAATATATGCCACATGCTGCAGAGGAGCTTACAGCAAAACATGTACAATCATGCAGTCCAACAGTCCAGCAAAAAATGGATTATTCCAGAGGCAGTCAGTGCTGTCTGGGAAGGGGCGTGATCAAGGCATGGGGTACGTTTGCTCCAAGAGAGATCAAGCGCCTCGAATGGCATTCTCTGCACCCCACAGTCGTGCAAGAAGTGGCCTGGGGTGGGATCTGAGTAACGTGGGGAGTGTTCGCTCCCAGCTGCCAAGTGCTGCCTGTGGAAAGTCTAATCTGCCTCACAGCCAGCCCGCTCCGGTGCGGGGTCAAAAAGTAATCGTTCATATGCAAAGAAGAAAAACAAGCACAAGAGAAATTCTCACGCTTGCTTAGAGTGATTAGCTGGGGAGCGGATCACCCAGGGCTGGCTCTGTGGGACCCTGGGAAAGGCCGGTGTGTGGCCTTGGAGCAGTGGTTTCGGTGCAGGCTTTCCGAAAGCAGGTGTCACATGGAAATCCATGTGCCAGAAGCACTTGGCTTCTTCAGTAGTGCTTGGGGATGCTTGTGCTTGGTGGAGCACCTAGGGAATCAGGAAATGAGTTCTCACTTGGGTTGTTCTGCAGAAATTGGTGTCGCCTGAAGTGATCATTCTCCCTTCCATAACAGGAATAACAGTTCTTTCCTGTGAAGGTGCAGGAATAGCATGGAGGGTCGGTGTGCCGTGCTCCAGAAATGCTGGACAGTATTGCTGGTAAAGTAGGAGAGCATCCCTTGCCTTACCCTGTGGCCTCGGCCCACCGTTGGATGCTGTACAGGAGCTGGCAGAGGTACCCAAGGGGATTGTTTTCAGTGACTCCTGGTTTTAGGTGGGATTCCATTTAGGTTTGTCCTTGAAGGAAGTTGGTAGGACTGTGGGCCATCAAAGGCTCCCTGCTTGCTTTTAGTGGGTGTCTTGTGTCAACATTAAACCACAATTCAAATTGGTTTTGGTAATGGAGAATTGTGGAAGGGAAGTCAGCTGAACTGGAAAGGAAACAGCTTTAAATCTGTTACAGGTGTCTGCACACGTGTGTCACTGCTCTGACTGCAGGTGGGTTTGATCTCAGCTTTGGCAGAGGGAAGGCAGTCCCAGAAAAGAAAGGCAGTACGATCATGTCCTATTTTAATAAGCCTGCTTAGAAAGCACGTTTGACAAACGGCTTTCCTCGACACCGGTTCCACAGGCTCTGGGGAGGGATTTGCACCAGGTCTCTCAGGGATTTCTGTAGCTGCTGACACACTTGGGAGTAACAGAATTTCGTGTCTGATGGTCCCTTTGGCCTCGGATGGAGGAAACAGTTGGCAGAAGGGCAGGTCCTCAGGGTCTTCAGAAGCGTCCCTGGTAACAGCCAGCGGGAAAAGCAGCAGGAAAAGCGTGTTGGTTGAGTGGAGAGCAGGCTGTTTCACTTGTGCATCAAAATAGATATCCCCTGTCCCCCATCCCGAAGCAGCATCCCACAGAGCCAGGCTGAAACTGCCTTCCACCAGGCAGGCCCTTGGCACTGAAGCAGGAGGTGACTTTAGGATAGGGGCCAATGCCACAAAGCCCCCCGGCATTTCCATGTGTGGCTTTCCCATCACACCGGGCAGCGAGGGAGGGCTCCCACCAAAGCCATTGCTGGAGCAGGGCTGGGAAGCTCCGCCATGCCTGATTTGAGGTTGTCGTGCTAGAATGTGTCTCTCCCTATTTCTGAGCTCCCTGAGATTGCTCTCTGTTGATGGAGATTGATTTTTGCCTTTGGGAACCCGAGGGTATACATTGTGCTCAGAATTGGCCTGAGCTGAACTTGGAGAAACTGCTGATGTGTTTGTTCTCTTGTGCAAGTTATGGATTTTATAAGCTGCCTCATGGACCATGTGTGGCTGAATGGAACAGGAAAGGGAAGAGGGGGAAGTGAGAGACCTCACCCATGGATGGCATTGCCTCTGTGCCCACATTGTGTTGGGGCTTTCTGCCTCTGCAATTAATGTCTTAACTCCTCTTCCATTCAGGGGAAAAATATAACCCCAGCCATCTAAGCCTGTGGCTTAGCCTTTTCTCTGCAGCAAATGTCTGCTGACCATCAGGTTGTTTTCTTCAATGAGACAACAAGGAAAACAGAATTGACCAGCCTGAGCTGCTCCTGGTGTCGGCAGTGCTGGTTCGAGCAGCTCCCGAGCTGGACAGCTGAGGTGGAGGTGAAGGTGATGGCCAAGGCTGGGGCAGGCTGCCGAGGTGGTGCTCAAAGGTCGGGCAGGCCTGGCTGAGGGGTCACCCCCCGGGTTAATGACTCTCCAGGCCCTGAGCCTGGAGCTCAGCTGCCTGCGCTGAGCACACAGGGTTCGCCCGGAGATTAAGATGAAAATATGTTCTCCTTGCTAAAGAGAGCACATAAACAACCCATAAACGGCCCATTAACCCACAAAATCGCCATAAAGAACATGTGGTCAAGCGAGCGTCAGGGACCTGTGACCCAGCAAACGCCTTAAGGGGATTGTGAACCTTATCACGGGCCCTAAGCGCGGATAATGGGAAATTCGCAACAGGGAAAGGAAGAAGGCAAGAAAGAAGGGGTGACAGATGATGGGCATCCAGGTTCAGTGAGCAAAATGTTGTGGAATGATCCTGTTATGGGTGGGAATATCAGGGTAACAGTTCCATATAATGAAACCACTTCCAAATGACTTCAGAGAGTTTTCCCATTGGCTCCAGTGGATGCCTTCAACAGCTCAAGAAGCTCTGCAGTCCCTTCTCTTACGGCCTCTTCCAAACAGCAGCCACTTCTGTGCTCCACCTTGCTTTTTGAAGCAATAGGATGGACATCTATTTTGTATGTTTTCTAGCTCTGATATTCGAATTCTGTTTGAGTGTAAAAGTATATTGAGGTTCATTAGTGCAGGTTGAGAGGGAGGACGATGGACCATGCATGATAGGGGTGGATACTCTGGCATCTCATTCCAGCCATCTGCCACGGGCAGGGACCCTTGCCACCAACCCAGGTTGCTCCAGCCCCATTCATCCTCCCCTTGGACACTTCCAGGGAGGGGCAGCCACGGCTTCTCTGGGCAGCCTGTGCCAGAGCCTCACCATTCTCACAGGGGAGAATTTCTTCCTAATAGCCCATTTAACCGTGCCTTCACATTCCAAGGGCATTCATGGTTACAAATATACTTTCAGACAAAAAGGAATCTATATTACAGAAACGAGATCAGTTTAACTGATGGAGAAGTGAATTTGCATCAACCTTTGCTGAGTAATTTAGGAAGAAAGCTATGAAAGTTTATTTAAGGAAAAGAAAAAGGAGTAAAGGGCATGTTTTTTACTGGTTTCTTTTTTCCCATTGCAAATTGAGATTCTGTTTACCCTGGAAAAATCGATGTGGTTGGACACCTGGTGTAATTAATTATTTTGCAAGAGACAGCCAGCTGATCTTTTGAAAAGAAAGGAGTTTTTAGCAGAACTGTTCAAAGTTCATAGTCTGCCGTGTATCTCTAATGCTGATAAACATCCAGCAGAAAGGATGCCTGTCTTAAGCCTTCACATGGTCACACCTTTGTTTTAAGGTGATACACTTAGAAAAAGGCTGTAGACCCCAAGGAGCCCTCCAGCACGGCGACTGTGGTGGTGTGGGCTCCAGTTACCTTTAGGAGATACCCTCAGGCCTTGGGATGGGGACAGTGATGCTCTTGGGTTTGAATTTTGAACCCTAAACCAGGAAAGGGTTTCTGTTCCTTTTTCTTGAGCTTATAATGCAAACAGGCTTGGCTTGTGCTGTGTGTTGAATGTAGTTCTTTTGCCTAAACAGGCAGCCGTTTCCAACTGGGACCAGTTGTTTTTTTTTCAGTGCATTGGTGCCTGACTAAATGCATTGGGTTGCATTCTTCATGTAAAGACGAGACTACCCTTCTGTTAAATATTCCTGTGTTTTCCAGTGGTGGGCTGGGGAGGTTCCAGCCTGCCTTGCAGGCCAATGGCAGCCCAAACCTGGCTGGCAGCAAGGGAGGGGAAAGCCAGCAATGGGATGCTGTGCCAGCAAGCCCCCAATTGGTTTGGCTGGAACTGGTTTTAGGTCATATAAAAAAGGGGGTGAAGGATCCGGGCTGCTCGGAGAGCGGCAGGTCCTTGGGCAGCGCCACAGAGCACATTGGTCCTGAGCTCCATCGTGCTTTTTTTTTTTTTAACAAGGACTGCAAATTGCTGTAACACAGTTAAGGTCTGTAGGAAGAGACAAGTTTTCCTGAACTTTACTCCCAGCTTGAACTTGTAAGAAGTTCAGTGAGAGGCAAGGAAGGGGAGAGAGGGAGATAGAGGCACCCTCGCTCACACCCCTGCGTCCGCAGCGACAAGGATGTCAGATGGCAAAGGCAGCCTGGAGAAACAGCTGAATGGCCTTGGGGAGCAGGGCAAGGAGAGGAGCCGCACGTCCCTGGTCGTCTCGCAGGCCGTTAACCGCAGTATTTTCACCTCTGCAGTCTCCCCCGCCGCCGAGCGCATCCGCTTCATCCTGGGAGAGGAAGATGACAGCCCCGCGCCCCCGCAGCTCTTCACTGAGCTGGACGAACTTCTGGCTGTGGATGGACAGGAGATGGAGTGGAAGGAGACTGCAAGGTGGGTTGCTTTTCCTTTACCCTGAAAGGGAAGGGCAGCCAGCAGTGCTTCCATGGGAAATTCCTACTTCAGCATTCCATTGGGTAACACCTGTGCTGCAGGATCGCACTGGGAAGTCACAGAAAGGAGCCTGTGTAGTTCAAATTGCCATTCTTTGATAAAGGAGAGAATTTGAGGGTTTGTTGAAATATTCCAAAAGAAAAACTAGGAACAAATAGAGTGCCCGATCGATTGGAATAGTTTGCCTGTGGAGAGAAAAGTATGGGCTCAGTAGTGCTTTGCAAAGGGTGACATGTCTCGGCCAGAATTACAAGAAGTTGGTGCCTGAGTCAAAACCGCTTCAGTGCTATTGCCCCAAAGTAGCTTTTGAGCCTGATCCCACCTCACACCACAGGCTGGGAAATCTTGGCTGTCCCTGTCCTAGTGACTTACAATGGAATTAATTTTAAACAGGGAAAAAAGCTTAAAGGTATTTTCTTGTGAAGAAATTTTTGCAAGGTGCATGTTAAATGCTGTGTGGGGTTTTGCTTGCCTTGAGTTCCTTGGTTGGGTTCTTTGATGCTGCTGTTAGTTTGGTCAAAAAGCCATGACAAAAATCTGGGATGTTTTTGGGGTCTGGCTGCCACAAGTTACATGTAGTTTATAGCTGAACATCACTGACCTATTCCCAATTGCCCTCACTGAGCCTGCGGGCTTTCCTTTTGCTTTCTGGTGGCTGGGATAAGCTCTTTCGCCACCTCCCACTCTTACGGGCACTATCTTTGTTCAAAGTTAGCCCCTGTTTGGTCACCTTAATCTTCTTTACCTGTGATTTAATGAACTGCTCCACCACCTACCCCTTTGCCACTTACCTTGCTTTATTTTTGCTTCTCAGTCGCTTTGGGAACTTATTTAATGCCTTTCCACCTTTTACTCTCTAACTGCTGACTTGTTGCTTGTCTTTTTCTCCCTCTGTTGTTATTCTTCCCTCTTACCCTGAGTTCAGTACTTCCTGGGTTTAGGTGTTTTTACATGTCTTTGATAGAAGTGCTGCACTGAGCTGTGTGTGGGGTTTTCTCCAGGGTTCTTCTGCCAAGTAGCAAACCACAGGATGAGAGGAAACAGCCTCAAGTTGTGCCAGGGGAGGTTAAGGTTGGATATTAGGAAAAATTTCTTTACCCAGAGGGTTGTCTGCCCAGGGTAGTGGTGTAGGTCCCCATCCCTCGAGGGATTTAACAGATGTGTGGATGTGATGCTTAGGCGCATGGGTTAGTGGTGCCTTGGCTTTGCTGGATTCCTGTTTGCATTGGATGATCTTCGAGGACTTTCCCAACCTGAATAGATCCATGAGTCTTTGCTACGAAGCACCTTGTTGAGGTGCTGTGTAATTCCTAAACTGGCCCAACCTCCTGCCTTGCAGGCTGTTTTGTGGATAGTGATTTTACAAAGTGTCCCATTGTTCAGGATTTTGCCGTCTGTTCCTGAAATTACTTGGTCTTGCACTACAGAACCTCCTGAGAGCCTCTGTTTCTCTCCCAGTGCGTCCAGCGCTGGTTGGTGCCGTGCTTCAGTGGGCACAGGATCTGCCAGCTCTTCTGGGGTTGTTTTACATCTGCTGCTGCCGAACAGCTCCTCCACAACTGTGAAGTTGCGTGAGCGGGTGCTGAACACACGAAAAAGTTGCAGGGCTGTGCAGGTGGAGGAGAGAGGAGAGGACAGAGGAGATGCCGTGGGGTTGATGCTTCCCCTGGCCCCGGTGTAGAACTGCACAGCTCCCAGCTGGGGAGAGCGACACTGCCTGCACACTGGTGCAGGGCTGAAGACTGCACTTGTATTTGAGAGAACAAACAATCAAATTACCTTCCTCATCTTCCTCCCACTCTCTTCTGACCTCTACACATTCCTCCTGTCTGTCTGCTGCACCTCACTCCCAACAGCCTTGTCAAAGCTGTGTTGATATTATCAGGTGTAAAAGGGTGAAGGATCAAAATGTAATTCCTGGCACAGTGTACATGATAAAAAAGACCATAACAGAAGTTTAAAAAACTCCTATCCACCATGCCACAGTTGTGTCGTTCCTTTTCTCTGTAATCCCATCAGCTTCCTGCCATCTCCCTGCCTTGTAGAATGACGGTCCCCACACTATGGTGGATGTGTCTTGGTCCCCAGAGATATTTCACTGAGCCTCATGACAGGCTGGGGGCCTCCAGCTGCTGCAGGTCTTTTCCTTTTCCTGCTTCACTCCGTATCCTCTGACTACCTCTGGAATGCAGGCATTCCCTTGTTAGTGCAACCTGGCTGGTATCCCTGCCCATGGCAGGATCTTGGAATTAGAGAGCTTTGAGGTCCTCCCAGCCTGCACCACTCTCTGAATGCATGAATAGAGCAGGCATTAGTTCACCCAGGTTTGCAAGTTAATATTTGTTTTATTGTGTTGGGACTGTGGATTGTAGTGAGAAAAGTAAACAAAAAGCAAACATTGATAGTTGTGAGTAATCACTTTCCCTGGAAGGACAAACACTGGTGGTTTGTGGCCTTTCTGCTGTTACAGGGTAAGTGTGACGTAGTCTCACATCACACAAAGCCCCTGAAGTGCACAGATTTGCATCCACCCAGCTCCCTCAGATGTCCTAGGAAACAGGTAGTTTTTGAGAACTAAATGGACCTTACTAATTGGAGATGAAAATCAGTCTTTTAGCTTGAGTTAAAAGCAGCTTTAAAAAAACCAAGTCTCACAAAGAGATTATTGCAAGTGTGAAGCATAATTGATTAATCCTCAACTAACACATTTTTCAAGATTAAAGATAATTTTGCTTGCTGTTAATAATATTCTTTTGAACAAATTTATGAGCTTCCTTACCTTTACGTGTATGGGTTTTTCTCTTAATAATCCCTTTATATTGGTCACTGGAATTTTCATTTTCCACATATATTAAAATAGTGTCTCAAGAGGGGATTAAAAAGCATTTCTGCTTTGCCATGAGGGGATATTGAAGCACCTTTTCCTGCACCCCCACTTTACATCAAAGCCATTGCTGTGTGCTGTGGTCAGGAAGAAGGTGTGGGCCAGGTGAGAGGCGGGCTGGTTGCAGCGGTGCCAAGGGCAGGGTCAAGGCTGCAGAGGAAGTGGGGATGGGCTGCAGTCCAGGGAGATGAAGCCTTCTGCTTCCCTGATGTTGGGATGTAGTTTTAGGGGTGTAAAGAGTGTTTTGCACAGACCAGGATTTAACCTTTGCTCTCACCTTCCATTAGAGATTAGTTTTCAGGATTTTTCAGACCTGCTTGGTTCAATCATTAAACAGTGGCTGGAGGGAAAGAATGAGTCCCTTAATTTTTGCCTTCTCCTTTGGTGGCTCACTTGTTCTCCACACCTTCAGACATGGCTGAGATGTGCTCCTCTCTTCCTCCACCCTTTGCCACCCTGTGGGCACAGCACAGCAGTATTCCATGCTGCCTGAATCTTGGCGGTGGCTGATTGCGTAGTTTATTGCCCGAATCTGAATCACGGAACCATTTCGGTTGGAAAAGCCCTCTAAGACAATGGAGTCCAACCATTAACCCAGCACTGCCAAGACAGTCAAGCACAAGTGGCCTTGTTTCCAGAAATGCTGATTTATTTCCCTGCAAGGAGCCAACAGCCTTAACCCCATCTCATTGCTCTGCCCTCTCGTAGGTGGATCAAGTTTGAGGAGAAGGTAGAACAAGGTGGGGAGCGATGGAGCAAACCGCACGTGGCCACCCTGTCTCTGCACAGCCTGTTCGAGCTGAGGACGTGCATAGAGAAGGGCTCCATCATGCTGGATATGGAGGCCTCTTCCCTCCCACAGGTGGTGGGTAAGTACGCCTGGCTTGACTCTTTCCCTCAGCCTTTCCCCATCAATTTCTATCAACCCTGATATGGTTTTACGAATGGTTTCAATGAAAAAGCGCTGCTATTTCAATAAAAGAGGAAAAGAAAGAAAGAACAAGGAGTAAGAGGGGAAAACTAGAAAGTACCTGGAAAAGCTAGATGAAAAGATCCCTTCTCAATGCAGGAAGAAGAGTCAAAGACACCAATTTAATTTATGTGTTCTCTATGGAAAAGGTGACACATGAAAGTGCCGTGTCTCTGGGGGCAGAGATACGCGTCAGGTACCGTTCATGCAGAGCAACTCGGGCCACAGACTGCTCTTGGCTGAGGTGTTCAGGTGCCTGTTGAAGGCAGGGGGGACTGTGTTTAGGATGGGATGCCCCCCACCCCCAGCGAGGGAGAGGGGAGAGCAGCCCCAGCACCAGCTGGTGCACCGCTCTGCGCAATGGGAGGCAGGTTTTGGGCAGTCAGAATAGCTGTGGCCTGGGGTGATGCTCCGTGACATTGCTGACAGCCAGATGATGTTGCCCGTGGCGTGTGAGAACTCATAGAAAATAAATTTTCCAAGTGAGCCAGCCAGTGGAGGGACATTTAACCAAAATGCTGACTTTAAGAGCCATTACATGAAGAGATCTAAAGGACCAAAATTACATACTTCCTCCACTGAAACTCACTGCTTTGAATGATCATCTCAGGAAGCAAGGTCAAAATTGTCCTGGCATGGAGTTCTCCCATGCTCTGGTTGGTAAGACTTGGAATTACAAAAGCTGCCTCTGGTGTTAAATACGGAGTTTTGAACTTAGTTTTGCAAGTGCTTGTGGTGACATTTATCTTTCTTTTGCTTTTGTGTCTGTGTATCCAAATGCACAGCTTTGCAAAGTTTATCAAAGTAAATCCCCCAAGAACTTCTCAGGTTTTCTGCTGAAGTTGAACCTGCTTCAGAAGCTGATGTCCATGCTCCAAAACCTTAAACCCTAAAACATTAAATTTCCTTTTGAAGTCCCTTCGAGATGTCACCTTCAATCTCCTTCTTCAAGGCCCAAATTAAATCTAATTCCTAGGAGATTAAATTACACATTGGTGGCTGCTGTTGCTGTGACACTGTGACACTGTCCTGAGCAGGATGTTTTTGCTGGTCCAGACCCTTAATCAGACAGGTAGGGATATCCAGGACTGGATTTCCAAGATGATTTAATCATGATCAGTTGGCTGGTGTCTGGTAGTGACACACAGGAAAGGAAAACTCCAAATAAAAAACTCTCTTGTTGTTTGTGTTTTGTCAGGAACAGGGAAGGGAAGATGCCAGGTAGAGAAGGATAAACTTGAATTAAGGTTCTGAAGGAAATACTCCAAAAATCACTAACCAAAACCATGAGCAAGGAAAGCTTGTATTAAAACAACACTTAACTAAAGTCAGCCTTTTGTCAAACATTTTGTGTAAGGGTAACTCCGTGCATATACCCACCCTGTCTTAATTTGAGGGGAAGAACTGAGCTCTTCCTTAGGGATTTGAAGAGGCATTAATTCTTGGGCAGCACGTAGAAGATGACTTTCTGACTCACTGAGTTCGCAAATGTGATGCGTGTCCTGCCTCTCCCTTGCCATAACTTTTATTATTAGCACAAATAAAAGTTACCAGCAGACAAATAAGAGCTGCCACTTGCCCTCGGGGGACAGCGCGGGAACGACTTCATGCGAGATTTACTGCACAGGGGACATTCTTCATAAGTCTGGCCACCTTCTTGCCTTTTTCCTCCGGGATGGGGGAGGAGAAAGGAGGGAATTGATGGGAAGTGAGCAGGCGCTGAAGAGGCTGGGAGCCTTTTTTCCTGGTGACTCTATGAAAGGTAAAGCCATATCATAAATCCTGTGGTAACTGGAGCAAGTTCTGCCGTTCATAGTTGCCGTCACTTCAGTCCTGCAAGTGAATGATTTAATTAGTGGCTCATGTCCAGGACTTTCCCTCTCTTTAGATTAGGTTGTACTGAGGGCCTGCGAGGTGAACTCAGGCCTTATTGAATCTGATAGAAGTTTTTCTGTGTGATTTTTGGGAGCATCATGGAACTTGCAATGGAGTTATAGCATCTTCACAAAAGTGCAGGCTCAGAGTGGTTTCCATTTCTGAACTAAGAACCATCTTACCCTCGTATTTGAAATAGGCTCTGTGGCATGAAGGAAATAGCAGAAGGGACTCTCAGTGCAATAGGTGTGTGTTAGTGGCTCATGCTGGATGGAAATGCGTATGTTCTGTTTCAAGGGGAATGTCTAAAAGAGATTTTCCTACTAATAAACCTGGCTTTGAGATGGTAAGAAAGCCTTCAAAAAGGCAGGGTGACAATGATCCACCTCTTTCTCTCTGCTCTCCTTGGAAGCAGTTTTGAGCTCTGTGGTTAATTTTGCCTCTCTCCCTTCCCTCCCCCTTCCTGTGCCTGCCAGAGATGATCGTTGACAATCAGATCGAGACGGGGCTGTTGAAATCCGAACTGAAGGACAAGGTCACCTACACTCTGCTCAGGAAGCACCGGCACCAGACCAAGAAATCCAACCTGCGCTCGCTGGCTGACATTGGAAAGACCGTCTCCAGTGCAAGTAGGATGTTTTCCAACCCCGATAATGGTAATGCAGAGGCTACCTGGCTATAGCCTTCTCTGTCACAGCAACCCACCCAGAACTAACTGCGTGGCCCTGACAATGCTTTTCTAACCCCGAGGGGTGTAGTGAGACCGTGCTGATGGCACATCAGCGGGGGCTCTGCAGGCTGCTTCGGCCGTGGCACGGCGCTCTAACCGCATCTTCACTGGACTGACAGGGGCACGAGGGGCAGGCAGGAAGGCAGAGGGGTGCTCTTGCAGCTGGCACCTAGGACATGATTTAGGAGCAACGATAGGAAAGAGATTCACAAAAAACTCTGGTGGGGCCTGAACGTTAAAAGGCTGATCACCTGAAACATTTGGGCAGAGACAAAGCTTCCATGCACATTCCATGTCTGTAACAGACAGTGTTGGTGGCACTGTGAATCAAAAATGACCTGGCAGTAACATCTAGCGTGCACTTTGTTGCCGTACAATCATTGTCCAGTGGGGTAAAGCTGATTTCCATCTTGCTTTATTCTTCCTAAAATAGTTTTGTGGTGTGTGTCGTGAATATGTCTCTTCTCTCTAGAAAAGGTGTAATAGGTAGTGCCATGTTGGTAGTGGTGTCCCTAAATGTGTGTGTGTGTGTGTGTGTGGGGATGCAGACAGCTACAGAGGCCTGGGCACCGACTCAGTGCTTACCCCTGGGTGGAGAGTTGAGGTCATCTTGCTCATGGTAATAAAAAAAAAGAGGAGTTTTAAGCCTCTTGTCATGCCTTGGAGTACTCTCTAATGTCTCCCATCTGGAAATTGGGCTAAAAATTTCCACTTTAAAGTACCCAGAAATAAAAGCACGTGAAAAAATTATTTTCTTCTTGCTCCACTGAAGGCCTCTTAGCTTGCTGTGTTTGGCTTCTAGAACTCACCCTAACATTCCTCCCTAACCTATTCTCACCCTTCATTAGTGTTTCCTACCTTGGACCATCCTTTGCTGTTGCAACAGGAGTGTGCGTGCATGTGGAGACTGTTTATTGCTCTGGATGAAGCCTCTTGTCGTGTATGAGTGCCTCGATAGCGTGGCCATTGAGTGAATAACGCAGAGGTGCAGGAATGCGAACCAAGGGAGAATTCTGGGTCAATATCCCTGCAGGAGTCCAAGGGAGCAGAGAGGGACTGGACTCTAGGGAGCACTGTGAGGAAATTACAGCTCTAGGGAAGGGGCTCAGCACGGCCAGATGACTCCTAAAGCTGGAGGAGCCATGGGCAGGGTACTAGACCACAGTGCTGCAAGCCTCAGCTGACCTGGCCTTCCCATGGTGTGCTCCCCACAGTCTGGATGGAAAGCATCTGCTTTCTGTTACCGCCTCTGTGACTCCAGCTCTTCCTGGACTTTTGAGGGCCAGGTTTGCTGTGAGGAGCAGGATCCTGGCCTGTGGTCATGGTGTGTGGGAGGCTGAACTCCAGACAGACACGTCTTTAGCTCTTAGTGCTCGGGCGCTTCAGTCGCCTCGTGTAGGGGATGCCCTCAGTTCTCAGCTGCAAACCCCTTTCCTGCACAGAGGCAGAGCTTATTCTAGGAAGGGTGGTGCTGACATAGGGCATTCCTCAACATTCTCACTCAGCCCCTGCTCATTTTTCATGTCTAAGGGCCGCCTTTACTTGGATTTTAAGTGATTTCAATTTCCTTCATTTCTTGTTCTTGTTTGAAGGGGCTCTGCAGGTCCTGGCTCAGTTGGACTGATTCTCCAGGAATTCTTTCCTGGTCTGACCATCAGCCACTCCTTTTATTTTGTTCTGTATCTGTTCCCCCACCTGAGATATTTATGTTCTCTGAGGATGTATAACACACTCTGTTCCGTGACGGTACAAGTGCATTGAGACTTTAGGGGGATGAGACATATACAGAGGCAAATACCTCATGAATACTGTTACTGTTATTTATTATTTACACTTGAATGAGAAAGTAACTACAGAATGTATTTGATCAGGTTATACCTTGGATTTAATGAGTGCCTCACATGTACTTTAGACAGATAAAAATTTTATGAGGCCGACAGGAATGCAGCTGTCTCTTAACATAGCTAATCACCATAATGTCTGTGCCACCAGCCCCAAGCACTCCTAAATTTTCCTAGAGTTTCTTTCCAGGTAGGTGTTTGTTTTCATTTCAGTGTCAGTGAAACTTCCACCCAATATTGGTGCTGCCACCAGGTCTAAGTATCCTCCTGCCCTCTGCACAACAGCTTCATGGGCTGGTGTAGCCACCACCCTGCCTGGCTGGCTCAGCAGGGACACCTTCTGCAAGCCTGGCCAACCTGCCCTTGAACACTTCCAGGGGTGGGATCTATTTGTCAGATCTGAAATTCGGAAATATCCCCTGGGCTGTGGCTCAGAAAGATCCTGAGATACCTCTATCTCGCTTAGTTCAGAGCGCTTAAATAACTGAAGTCTTAGGGGCTCCAAAATGTTCTTATTTCTGACTTCTGAGATGAATGACCCCTGTGCAGTTATCCCAGAGGCATCTAGAAATTCAGGAACCTAAGTAAGAATGATGTCCTTCCCATCTCCCTGCCATAACTGATCCTGGAGCATCTCCATCCCTTCCCAGCCCTCCCTAGGGATGGGGATAGCTCTGTGGTCCCTGGGAGCACAGTCATCCTCAGCCCTCATATGTTATGTCACCGCTCTGCTTGCAGGTAAGATGGTGATCAGATGGGCAGAGTCATGGCCAAGGTGTGCTCTGGCACCTGTTCTTCATCGCTGCGTCACGGAGGTTGACATGGGTCACGCTGCGGCAGGGTGTTTTCTCAGGAATCCCTTTGCTCTGGCAAAGGAACTGGGCAAATGAAGGTAGTTCCTTGTGCGCCATGGATGGAGTAGAGTAAATCACAACACTCCTTTGCTGTCTGTTCAGGAGTAAGAAGATGATTGCCACAATTCTGGGCAGACAGAGCGGGACCAAGCAATCCCTACAGGTTACCGTGCGAAGACACAGCCCTTGTGCTTGCTTCCATCGGTAGAAAGTTGAGCTCTATGAAGTGTTCAACAAGGATATTTCCATGTTACTTGTTGATGGGACTCCTGCAGGGGTTTTTGGCAGCTTTTTGTGTGTGTCTGGTTTTGCTGAGTGGCTTTTGAAGAGTTCTTTGTGTCCCTTCCTGGCACAGCCCTTGTCCTGCCCCACTGGGAGCAGTACATAACACCTGGGTTAGCTGCTCTCCAGCTGGCACACCTTGGGGTTTGCCATGGTATAACACGGGATCTGTGGTCCCCATCCCTTCTGCAGGTGCCTGAGGACAGATCAGTATTTATCAGCCTTCTGTGATGATGTTTGCTATCCATTTTTGACATTTTTCTTTCAGAGCTTCGTGCCTTCCAGCGTTTTGTATAATTTAACACCTGTGGGAGCCTTTGGCAAGTGAGAAACGATCAAATCCTACTAAACCCAAGCTGGCAGAGGCTGTAGAAAACTGATGTGTTGAAGTGTGTGTGTTTAACCACCATAAATAATGGCACGGTCCCATCACTGCATGGGTTCTGCCTAAACACCTCCTGAGCACTGTTTGTTCACACTGTGCTGGCAGCATGGTTTGGAAACAGCTGAGTGGGAACAGCAGGCTGTCAGCGAGGTGTCGGCTGAGGCACAGACAAGAGGGTACCTGGCTGCGGGGGAAGAAATTTTATTTTATTCTGCGTTAGAATCCTAGAAGGGTTTGGGCTGGAAGGGAGCTCAAAGATCATCTTGTTCCAGCCCCTGCCACGGGCAGGGTTGCCTTCCACCAGCCCAGGTTGCTCCAAGCCCTGTCCAAGCTCGCCTTGGACTCTTCCAGTGATGGGACAGCCACAGCTCCTCTGGTTCAGCATTAATCAGTTTGGTGTTTTTCACATGAACTGTGACCTCAGTGCCTTTATAGCTGAACAATACCAGCACAGAGGAGAGGACTTGAAGTCAGAGCTGAAGTGTTGTCCAAGGAATGCTTGGAAAACCCCTACCAATGTATGTCTTGGCATTATTGGAAGCATTGTGGGCTAAGGTGAGCATTTCCAAATCTAGATTGGTGTGCCTGAGTGCGTACAGATGGGGTCAAGATGCTTCAAGTTGGCTCCTGGGACATGACCTGATTTTTATTTTCAAAAACCTGTTGTTACTGATGGTGCTGTGGCCTGGAAGTGTTCAGTGCCACCAGCACTGCAGCTGCTCACTCACTTCCTTGAGGTCTGCTTCAAAGATGCCTGACTTTCAGACACCAGGGATGGGAAGCTGGCTCCAGCCCTGCCGAGTGAACACTGTGAGGTGGAGCTGCAGAGGACATGTCAGGATCTACATCAATGGGCTTTGGTGACTGTGCTGCGCAGCTCAAACCTTCTCTCCTGCCTGGCTTCCCTGTGCCACTGCTTGAACCTTTCTTTCTGGCCTAATTTTCTTTTCTTTTCTTTTAACTTTTCCCCTTTGCTCTCTTCCTGCTCTTTGCTGCTGCTCCTGTTTCCTGCTTGCTGGGCACAAGCACGCAGCCCGCTCGAGAGCTCCGTGCCCTGCCTGGCCACGCGCACCTTGGACGATGAACTGGGAGTGCAGCGCAGCCCCAGCGTGGGATGGCTCAGTAAGTGCTGGGCAGGGCTCAGGGCGGACTGGGGGCCAGGAGAAGAAGAGGACGGGGGAAGTCACACTAGCTGGGCTCCTAATGCTTGCTGCTGCATTAACAGTGGGAAGAACATGGATGTGTTCCATGGGGAATGGTGCTGCACTGGCTGTTTGTGTTATCCACACTGTCCCCTCCACTGCTCTCTTTCATTCTCTTTTTCTTTTTTTCCTTCATGTGGGATGAAGCAGGTAGGTCAGGCCACACTCCCCTTCCAAGGGAATTCAAGCTGGCTGCTGGCACTTTTTTTTTGCCTCTTGAAGTATCCTTTGGCTGTTAAAGGGGCTTAAATATTTTAATTTCCGTATAAATTACCCTCAGAAATCGTCTGCCAGCCTGATCTCTCCGGGGTGAGATGGGCAGGTCTGTGGCGGATTCATAGGATGAGCTAATAGGACAGAGGGATTTGGACTGCCTGCCGTACTTTCCACACCAGTCCTTGGCTGAGCATGGCCATGGACAGGCTCATGTCACCTTTGCCAGAGAGACAGGGATGGGAATTGGGCCTGGATCAGGAAATCGTCCCTCATTAGCAAACAACATAAGGGTGAGTGTTGTGTGCCAGAAGTCCTCAACAGGGGTCTCAGCAGCAGAAACGTTGTACTCCGTGGTTTTTTTTGAGCTGCAGTGAGCTTGGGGGACGTGTTGATCCCCCTAGGAGAAGGAGGCTGGTAGCAAGAGGGGAAGAAAGGCACAAGACACCTCCTCTTGTGAGAAGGGTCATTATTTCCCAGGGAACAGTCAGCTTGGAATCTAATAAACACAGCAAACAATTGGTGTAATCGGAAAAAAAGTGCAGCTAGGTGGGGTCTTAAATAACAGCAGGAAGAGTTGAAGCTGGGGGTGCCCCTTTTGTAATACACGATTTGTCTAACTGTGCTTGGCTTGGGCTGTGCTGATGTTGCTGCATGTGGCAGTAACACCCAGCAGGTACGGCATGGTTCCAGGTGGCTCACAAGAAGGAATATTTTCAGTCTATCCCCACATATGTTGTAAAGAAAACCCTACTCTGGGGAGTCCAGAGTTTTTTATTCTCACTCCTTTGATTATTTGCTCCTGGTGCTGTTTTATGATTGAGCTTGCTTGTGCTGGGACCTGATGAACACTGGGAACCTGGGCATTCCTTTTGATAGGAATATCAAATAAATATTGTCTCAAAACACAGCCTCAGTTGGGAAATGCGTATGTGCCATTTCTTTTGGAGTATTTCCTCTCTTTCCCATGGTGTTCATGGTCAGAAACTCCAGGATAAAAGCCTCTGGTGCTGTGTTTCAGGTTTCAGCAAACGTGATGAGAAGGGATGGGAACATTTCAGGATAATTTATAAAAAGTCATAGTGATCGCTGTGATTTCCAATCCCATATCTGTCCCAGAAGTCTTTATTTGCTATTGTTTTGTTGTTCGTTTGCGTTTTGAGTTGTTTGAATTTTAACTACTCTGCTGTGTCTCTGGGGAGTTTCTTCACCTCTCTGGCAAATCTGGTATCAGGAATTGGTGACTCTTGGCCCATCAGGGTGGCACACACGTTGTTTTAACCAGTGAGTTGCTTAAGTTTCATGAGCTTAGTTAATGAGCTGACTTGGAGCAAGGGAGGTGTTCATTAGCGGCTGTTTCAAACGCCCAGGAGCTGCCACCCTCCCTCTCTGCATGAGCTGTGTGCAGTGTCTGGGATGCTGAAGAGGCCAGATGCCTGCCATGTAGGAGAGCTGAGGCCAGGGATTTGCACTCTGGAAGGTCCCAGCCCTGTGGAGGGATGGGTTTGTGGTGGGTCCTGGCTGACCTGGCGCCATCAGTGTCGGCAGCATGGTGCTGCTTTGCTTTTTCTCCCACAGGCAGGAATTATGCAAAGTCCTTGGACTCTTTCGCTGTCCTGGGAGTCACGGGACCATTGTGGGTCAGAGGTGATAAAGCATTAACATTGTAAATCTCCCCTGTGCCACATCAAGTGATAGAAAGCAGCTTGTCAGGGTCTGGAATTCCCCACATCAGCCTCCCAAGGAAAGGTGTTGCTGTAGCCTGAGCCTCTGTGTTCTGACTGGATCCAAGCAGGTGCTTTAACTGGTGTTGATGTTCTTCCAGGCAGCCCAGCCATGGCTCACCGAAACCTGACTTCCACCAGCCTCAACGACATCTCGGACAAGCCTGAGAAGGACCAGGTAAGCTCCAGGTCCAGCCTTCTCTCAGGGATGTTTGGAGAGGATCTGGATGTTGGGGAAAGGGCTCTCTGTACCTTAGCACTGGAAACGAAGAGGGTGAACAAGGTGGGTGAGCATTTTCAAGTCCTGTGACTGGACCCTCCACTTTTTAAGCACCAGCCCTTGAAAACAGCAGGTTAATCTCTTACAAGGTCTGAAGCAAGTGACACCACATAGACTGCATCTTGCTGATCCTCATGAGAAAAGAGGGAAAACACCCAGGGACTGATGGGTTTTGGATCCTCTTCCTGCTGAGGGGTTACAGGGGTCCACAGAGGAGCACCCTGGGCTGAGTGTTCACAGGAGCCATGGGGTAGAGCAGGAGCACATAGGGGAACATGTGCCTGCTGCAGCAGTTGGTGGAACAAAGGTGCCACCTTCTCCTGCACATCGCAGCAGGAAGGTGGCTTTGCTGACAGGTAATGTGGGAGAGCAGCTTCCAAAGTGCAGTAATCAAATTAAAAGTGGCCTCTAGTGATAAATCTCCATGGACTTGACCTCTTTCTTAGACTAGGGTAATGTTTGTGGTGTGGCGTACGGGCTGTCTTTGTGTGTGTTTCCGTCCTTTCCGAAGGCTGCCGGTTCTGAGGGGTAAGAATAAGTTTATTCCAACTCTTAGAAAACTGGTGGCTGAATGAGGTCTCTGTGCAAGTTTCAAAAAACCATTGTCTGGGTTCAAAAAGTGGGTTGTTTTCAAAGCCTGGCTGTTTCTTTCGGAGAACTCCTTTTTTGTCTGCGTCTTTCAGCATTCCCTAGTCCCATGGTGATTCTGAATGCAAATGAGAGTCACTTTGGAAAATTATTTGGGTAACACAGCTTTGCTGGCCAGTTGAGGATGACTCCAGACCTTCAACAATGGCTGGTCGCAATCTTCTGTAAGTGCATCCTGAAAGGGACCCAGCAACATAATTGAGGTAGAAAAGTGAGTTCAGAGTAATTAAATGTTTTAAAAAGAAATTGGTATTTGCCTAAATAAATACACTTTCATGGGAAGAGAAGGGGGACAGCATGTTTTGCGCAGACCTCAGTGTTGTGCAGTGTTGTAGTATCATCTGTATTTCCAAAATACCTGTTTCCTTTAATACACGCAGCCAGATCTGGGGAAGGAGGAGGACTGTAAACCAGCTTTTTGTTGTCACACAAACTGCTTTTTTATATTTTTAATCCCATTATAATTGAGGTTTTAATGCTAGACCAGCCTAAAGCTGGGACTGAGTGTTGCAGCAGCTTCGCAGCTCTCACTGGTGCAGACAGGCCCCACTGCCCCTCCTGTGTCTCTGGAAATTCAAATAATGGACTTTTGTGGAGAACTGAGTATAAAAATAGATGCTTTGGTAGTGCTAGTAGGGATATCTGTTAATAGATGCAGTCAGGGGCACACTCCAAAGTTTTTAACTTCCAGTGTACGTAGTGCCTGGCTGTTGGTAGTGAGAACTATTACTTGCTAAGTGTAGAGTTCCAAAAATCCTCTCAGTTAGTCAGCCCATGTCCTGCTGATGATCTTTGCACAAGTAGGAGCCTTGTCCTCTGCGCCTTGAGACATCACCTTAGTTTTCATGGCTGATGGACGCAAAGTCCCGCCTTCATGAAGTTTGTGGCATTGTGGTGGTGCCTGGCAACTTCCTTGAGCAGGACTCAGTGTGCCACACCGGAGGCACGGCAATTGTCCACCGTGTTACCACAACATGAGGAGAACAGGTTCTCTTGCCTTGGCTGCTGTTAGGGAGGCTGGCTGTTGTTTTTTGGGCATCCCCTCTGGGAGCTGGGCAGTTATGGGGGCCATACAGGCAGGTGGGAGTCACAGAGTATCCCAACTGCTATTTGTGTGTGTGTAACAACTGCGATGGGTGAGGTCACTTTATAGCAGTTGCCTTCCTACATCCTTAATCAATCCCTGATTTTCCACAGATAGAGGATTGTGTGCCTGTGTTTTCGGGGAAGAAAGGCTTTGACCAAATTTCCTGGTACCTTCAGTAACTTTTCTGTCTTCCTACAACCTTAATTTCAGTTCTGCAACCTTTAATGCTATTTGGAATGGTGCAACTGTTTATACAGGGAATTCATAGCCAGCATACTCCTTTAATCTGTAGTGTCCCTGCTCCTTTTCTCTGGATGTTGTAAGGTTCAGGTTTCACATGCGTGTCAGAGATCTGATGTGTCAGAGAACCCTCCTGGATTCACCCCTGTGGCCGGGGGACCCAGACAGCTCTACCTAGCTCAGGGCTGTTTTTTATGACTACTGAATCAGGTAGTTTGCATCAGCCAGCTCTGTCTGCCATGGGAATGATGGCTTGATCCATTGGGATTGCAAAGAGGCTGGCTCAGCATCCCCAGCATCCTGCAGAAGCCGCCGGGACCCTGACTCAAACTGCTCCGATGAGAAACAGCCTCAGTAATGGCCCACGGATTTGGGGTTTGCTGTTTTGTCGTGTTTTTTGCTTTGGGCTTGTTTGGCATTTTATAAGGATCATTAGGGAAGGGGAGGTGTATTCCTTTTCTTTGTGTTTGTTTTGGCAGGGCACTGCACCTGAGGTAGCAGTGTGGAGAAGGGATTCGCCTTCATTTGTCGTATTTTAGGAGGTGTTGGCTGCAGTTAATGCCCTGGGCATTTGCAGCTGGAGAGACAAAGCAGTGGCATTTTGGGACAATTTATTCTTCTTTTCTGTATTGCAATTCATAAATGAGCATCTAGGCTTCCTGCCCTCTCCTGAGCTCCTAGCTCTCTTTTACCAGATGCATCAGTGGTGCCAGACCTTTGTCCATAAAACCAGGACCTCTCATGGCTGGAGAATTCCTCCAGCTCCTGAACATCAAGTTGTTGAATCAAGTTTTTCTCTAGCACCATATACACAGAATCCCAGAATCTCAGAATGGCTTGGATTGGAAGGGACCTTAAATATCATCCCACTCCACCCCCTGCCATGTGCAAGGACACCTTCCACTAGACCAGATTGCTTCAACCCCTGTCCACCCTGGCCTTGGACACTTCCAGGGATGCGGCAGCCACATCTTATTAATTTAAAAACATTTAAGACTCTTTTTTTCAGCTTATGTGTGAAGGAAAGTGATTCAAAAGAGTCAAGTAGATGCTTTATCAGCCCCTCTGGTGCCTTAGTGCCAGCAGATCATAGGAAGCTGGGGAAGTTGCTACTGTTGTTCCCACTCCAGTCCCACCTCCTGTGAGAAATCCTTTGGCTGTGCTCTATTAGAATGTCCTTGGCAGCTCCGAGTGGCTGAACCACCAGGACTCCTTCAGTGCTCAACATGTGAAATGAAGGGGACATGAAAGGAAATCTGTTTTCCCAGGGACCTACTGTTCCTGAGCTGATGCAACAGCATATAGAAAGGGAATGTATGTTGATATAAGGGGAGTTTCCTGAGCTGGCGTTATCTGTGCTTCCAGAGGGCTTGGATGTGGGACGAGCCTGGCTCTGAATGAATATGGTCAGTCAGAGGGAGGCACAAAACCCTTCTTATTTGTTGTGGTGTAGACACTGTGTATTCAACCCAGTGTTTCCATGTCAACAGGGGATCTGTGCCAAGCCAGTGCTGAAGTTAAGAAAGAAATTGGCCTTGTTTAGAGAAACCCTCCTGCCTTTCCTGGGGACCGACGGACAGGGAGGCGCTGGCTGGATCCCATTCTTGGGAAGGATAGTGGGAGTGATTCCCTGCTTTTCCTGTTAGTACATCTCCTCATTGCCACAGTTGCAAGCAGACATTCCCAGTTTTGAGGTCTGTCAGCCTGGGTGACCTACTTACACTCCATGGAGCTGCAGTGAAAGTGACTGTCTTCCAGTACAATCAATGCCACCCTTCTGGAGGAAAGAAAAAGTTTCTAGAAATATTAGTTAACTGGAATTTCATTTACTTTTGTAGTTTTTCTTGATGCACAGAGGACTTTTGCTTGCCTGGTTTCTCCCCATATCCACAGTGCCCCTCTAAAGCATCTTTGGGTGATGGAGCAGCCTGGAGCCTGGAAAGTAGCCCTGGAGGCAGGTGTTCATGGGATAAGTTGTGGGAAGCTGATCTTAAACCTCTGTGTGAGCAGATTCAGAAAAAACAGAGAGACAGAGGCAGGTTCAAGTTCCAGGGGGAATTAACCTTCCTAAAGTGCTACTTAGGAGTGTGTACTTAGGAGCTGCTTTAATTTCCGATCGATCCACAGTGGTGTTGATGATCCGAGTGCCACAGTACATTTAAGGAAATTGGGATTTTGAGGTTGCTGTGCCTTTTTGCAAGTACAGTGTTGGAGACCTGTGGCTTGTAACATAACATTAGTGGTCGAGTTGGAATGATGTTCAGTTTGGCAGGGGAAAGTGAATCTTCCTGCTCCCTCCGTTGTTCCTGGATGCTGCTGAGAAGTCGAATATTTCCGAAGCTTCTTTGAGGAATGGTTCAGAATGGATTTTAAGTGCTGACTGCACTGATCACCTGTCTGATCAATGATTTAAGAAAGTGGTGGGTGGTGCTGCAAAACTCATTTGGAGAAAACAAAAACCCACCATAATGGCAGCTCTTCAAAATTAGTGATGGTGGTTTGCTGTGCTGGGCAGGGGGGAGGCTGAAGGGGCCAGAGCTTTTGGCCTCAGGAGCTGGGCAGCCACAGGAGACCCTGCAGGTCAGTTCTGGCTCAGAGAATCACCTGGGCTTGGGCCAGGTGTCCAAACCAGCCCTGGTGTTGCTGAATTATCCTTGTTCAGCAACACAGCCAAGCTGGTGAGGTAAATTAAATGTTTGCTGTGGATTTGCTACCTCCCCATTATTTTTTTTACCACCAATGTGCTCCCAAACACTGTGGAAGAACCGGTAGCACTTTTCCAGACTTCCTCCACAGAGCTCCCTGATGCTTATTTACTATTTCTTCTAGTGGTATTCCTGATTGAAGCATGCAGGGGTAGGATAGTTCCAGCAGTTTTCTTCCTGTTTAATCAAGTCATGTATTTTCCCAAGACTTCTCCCATTTTTTGCCTTCCTTGTGTCGCCTGACACAGCTCATTAGGGATTCGTAGTCCAGTTCAGTGCCCCCTCCTCGCTGGTGCTGCTGGCAGTACATCCTCCCTCTCCATTCACCCTTCGCCAGGCACACACAGAGCGTCTCCAGAGATCACCCAGGGAGAGGGGGCAGATTGGGAACCAGCTGAGGGCAGGGTTTTCCGTAGCCTTCAACTCCAAATGAATTCTGCCGCTGGTGAAGTTCAAACAAAGACGTCTCGCAGAGGCTGAGTTTTAGAGCTCAGTGGCTGCAGCTGCAGTGTTTTCCCACTCCCTGTTGATGACATTTCTCCAGAGCTGGCTCCAGACTGATCCATATTGCAGAGCCCATGAGCGCGCAGGGTTACGGCACAGAGGTGCACAGATGAGAACAATGTGCCCAATGCAACTTAATTTTCTTTTCCTTCCTCTTTCACTGCTGCAGCTGAAGAATAAATTCATGAAGAAATTGCCTCGTGATGCTGAGGCCTCCAATGTGCTGGTTGGGGAGGTGGATTTCCTGGAGAGCCCCTTCATCGCCTTCGTCCGGCTGCAGCAGGCAGTCATGCTGGGAGCTCTCACCGAGGTCCCTGTCCCCACACGGTAAGGAAACGCAGTCCCCAGGCAGGGGACCAGACAGGGAACATGCATTTCCTCTTGTTAAAGTCGAAACACCAGGTCAGAAGATGTTCTCCACTGCTTTCCATCCCGTGACATGGAGAACCATCCATATTGGTGGTGTAAAGTAACAAAACTCACTGAAGCTGCTTCATCATTTTCAGGTCCTGAGTTTGGTTATGAGTAAACCATTGCACAAATACACTGACTTAACAACTCAGCAGGAAGGAGCACTGTCAGTGTCAAATTTAACTCCTGCAGCTTTTTCCCTACTCCTGCTGTACAGATCCTAGATTCCCTCTGCACATTTTTGCTGTACATACTGTTCCTCTTCAGCTAGATTAAATGAAGGATTCAATTTAGGCCCTTCCGGGGCAAAAAAAAAAAAAAAAAAAAAAAAAATCAGGTGAACTGGGACATGCAATTCTGTTGGGGCTTGTTGCTTTGTAACGCATAATGGCTCAAGGAAAAATGTCAGAGAAATATTTTATTTATTGTGACTCATGTTGCAAATTAATCTCAGTCTCACAAATAGCAATATCTGTTGTGTTCTTAAATATTTGAAATCACTGCTTGAATATGCCTGGCTGTGTGAGCTGTGTGAATTCACAGCAATATCACAGCCCTTGCATGGAGTGGAAGTTAGATGGCTGTTGGACTCTGTGCCTCTTTCTGTGCACCAAACAAAGGGAAAAGAGGATTAGCTTTGCTCTTTAGTGGTAGTAGCACTGTTTGTATTTCTTGGAGTTTCATTCAGTGGTTTCTTACAGCTGCATCCATGACTGTCTGCACATGCTGGGTGTTCAGGTAGGGGTGTGGGGACCCAGATGTGGTTTCATTTTGTAGCAGCTTATTCATTCCTCAGCGTTCCTGGGCTCTATGTTCTTCAATATTTCAGCTTCCAACTCTAATCCCACTGACTATGTTTTAAACATATCTCCAAGTTTTTCTTTTCAGCAGTTGTAAGATTAGGTGTTGTTCACTGTGGCGGTGGGAGCCAGGAAGTTAGATGCAGGATTGCTGGACAGCCTCATTACTCAGTAGCAATAATCAAGGCAGTATGTCCTTCCATGCCAGCATTTTTCCCAGGAAATAGTATTATCCATTTGCTGTTCTCCAAAGCAAATACTGGCCCTAATCAAAGCAGCAAGGCTCATTAGGTGGCTTTCATGAGTGATGAAGAGCCATTTGCCATGGCTACATCCTACGAAATTCAATCAAGGAAATCCCCTCAGGGCCACGAGGAGCTGTGATGGAGCATCTCCTGTGCCGCCGGCATTCCTGCTGTGGGCCTGCACTTAAAGCCCACAGAATGTGCAGGATGCCGGAGCTGGAGCCTCTGGCATGGCCACCCTTCTGTCCCATGGGGCTTCTCCTTTTATTTTGTTAAATTGTCAGTTCTCTGGTAAAATCGTGGGCACCACACGGTCCCAGCTGGGCGCTGCGCAGCCTCCCAGGGTTTCTCACGCCACGGGAACCGACGTTTGGTGCTGTGGGCTGCAGGACTGGGGTGGGCCAGGTCTCTCAGTGCCGGCCTCTGTCTGTAGGGAGCGGCAGGTTGGTTTGATGTAGGGCAGGAGGGGGTTAAACATGCAGGTTTTGGCTCAGGGCTAATGTAGCCGCTCTGTCCGGGGTGCTGTGTTAGGTGAACATTTCCTGCTCCTCAGCAATTACAGATGGAGAAGCAAGGAATGGTTTGGGTTGGGAGGGAACTTGACCATCCAGTTCCACCCCGTGCCATGGGCAGGGACACCTTCCACTATCCCAGGCTGCTCCAGGCCCTGTCCTACCTGGTCTTGGACACTTCCAGAGGTGGGGTAAGCACAGCTTCTCTGGGCACCCCGTGCCAGGGCCTCACCTCCCTCACAGGGAAGAATTCTTTCCTAATATCCAATGTAACCCTGCCCTCTGGCAGTGGGAAGTCATTTGCCCTTGTTCTGTCACTCCAGGTCCTTGTCCAAAGTCCCTCTCCAGCTCTCCTGTGGCCCTTTTAGGCACTGGAAGGAGCTCTGAGGTCTCCCTGGAGCCTTCTCTTCTCCAGACTGAACACCCCCAGCTCTCCCAGCCTGGCTCCAGAGCACAAGGGCTAATAGAAAAACCAGGCATATGCAGTTGGAATAGAGAGATCCCAGCCTTTCCTGAGTTTTCCTTTTACTGGTCAGACTGAAAAAAAACCTTCGAGGCCTTTGGTTTTCTTGTGTTGACTTTAATCCCACAGCACCTGGGACTCCTCATTTGGGGAAGCCCTGAGCTGGCAACGTGGCTTGGGAAAGGCTTTGTATTTTCATCAGAGCAGTGCACTGTCGTGTGTTCAAGGCTACTGTTTAATGCAGTGATGATGGGGAGAAAGATGAGGAATGAGTCAGGAGATGTTTTTTGGCGATCAGCTGCACAGACTTGCAGTCTGGTGTGCAGAGCTGCGAAAGGCCAGTGTCTGCAGGTCTCAAATGAAGTGAAGTAAGTTGCCCAAAGGTCGCTTGGGAAGCAAGGGGCAGTTCCAGCAGTCTGGTTCTCCCTGGCCTTCAGACTGAGGCTTTTCACTGCAGAGGCACTTTTCCACCAGGACTTGGCTGAGATCCCTCTGTGCAGGTGCCTTTAACCCTTATATAGTTGCTGCTCTCGCAGTGTGTTGAGAGAAACACTGGATTTTGTTAATACTTCTGAGAGACTTTGAGCTTGCTGGAACAATTCCTCACATTCCCTGCCTTAGAGCATTACCAGCAGCGTTAAGTATCAGAAATGGGCACTGGAGAACTCAGCATGTGTTGTGTGCAGCAGGGAGGAATTCTGGACTGGCCTTCAGCAGAGACAGAGGAGGAGTATAGCACAGCTAGAAGTGAGGACTTTTGTAGGTGGAAATGTTCATAAGTAAATGATATTAAGTCCATGCAGATATAATCTAGTTTAGGCCACTAAAATGCATTAACATTTTTGTGTTCGTAATGTTTGGCCCGTGAAAAGATCCTGTTCTACCTGCTGAAGGCAGTTCTGAGCTGAATTAGGACAAAGAATTTGGAAAATGCCACAGACTGCTTGTTTTCAAGAGTGTTTTAGTAGTGCAGGAGCATTCAGGTGCTGCTGCTCTGTGCTGGAAAAGAGCCAGCTGATGGGATTGTTGCAGAAGAGGGTTATAAAAGTGCCTAGTTCCCCTGGAAAACCAGGAGAATGCCAAGCAGCAACTCCTGAAGTTATGAACCTCTTTTTTTTATATTAATATATTTGGCTAATTTGCATCCTGGAGTTTGGAAAGAGTTGGCTGAGGAACAGTTTTTCTTGAACGTTGTTTTATAAGAACTGCTAAAGCAGGGAAAGTTCCAGGAGGTGGGAGGAGAGCAGAGGACATGACCTGGGTGTGTGTGGCTTACTCACCTCTCTGTGAACCTCAAATAAAACACTCAAACGCCTCGTGAAGAACTCGATTAAGAAGTGTTATGTAGTAATGCCAAGCCATATGTATTTATGGATCCTGTCCTACTAACTTGCTGCCTTTTTTCTTTTAGGACTCTGGATTTTTTAAAACAGAAGGTACTTGTTTGGATATAATACTCTTCATAAGCCATGTAACTTAGTACCTCATCATATTTGAGTTAGGGAGATACAATAATACTTAATGCAACCCTTGGAAGGGGAGAGGTGCATCTGGTGAGGTTATTTCATCTGTATGTTTGCACTGACAAAGGTTTCATATCATGGTGTTCCTCAAACTCTTCAGCCATGGCTTGGCTGTAGTTGCTGCCCAAAGAGATCCTGTGAGAAATGACGTGTCCAAGGCCACGTTGGACAGGAGTTGGAGGAACCTGGTTAGTGGAAGGTGTCCCTGCCCATGGCAGGGGACTGGAACTAGATGGGCTTGAGGGTCCTTTCCTACACAAACTGTTCTGGGATTCCATGAAACAAATCCCCATGGAGGTGGACAGGCTTTCGTGGTGTGCAGGGCGTGATGGGCCACAGGGTGTAACCTCTACTCCGAAGTTAGCTCGAGGCCATTGGCAGCTTCCGGATCTCTAAAAAGGACCACAATTTTGAAAGTCAGATTTCTGTCTAGATGTTGTATAAGTAATAAGCAGTTCATTTTACCACCCTAAATGGGAACAATCTCTTGGTTTTGTCAGATTTCTCTTCATTCTGCTGGGACCGAAGGGCAAAGCGAAGTCCTATCATGAGATCGGCCGAGCCATTGCCACGCTGATGTCGGATGAAGTAGGTGTCCTGGCATCTCCCATGGGAAATGACTCCTCCTAGGCAGTGATGTCCTTCTCTCCAGCCTGATCAACAGGAATGAGCATTCATGTAAAGCTGAAATATCCACATTATGTCCTAATTCCAACTGTTGACATAATTATTGCCTCTGGCTTCATGTTTTCTAAAAGTGTGACTCTAGGAGGGGTTTGTCTGCCGTATGTATTTTCCTGCGAGCGATCACTCTTTCATATCAGCTGTGAATTAATTTAATTGTTGGATTCATTCTCTGGTGGTCTGCACCTTGTATCCCGTTCTACCACCCAGTATCCTGCAGGCAGGGCTATCCAGGTGATCCCCACGGGACTGGTCTCCCCAGGACGCGGTGCTGTATGCCGAGCACCGGCAGTGTTTATGTGTTATCCAGGAGCAGCTGGCTCCTGCTGGCTCCTCATGCCCCTCGCTGCCATGGCTGGGTTTTCAGGATTCATTTACGGCTCCTTTCTTCCAGCGTCCCTCGGGCTCTGCGCGCCAGGGCTGATTCACATTAGCTTTGTTTCTTGGCATTGCTTTGCTCTCCTACAGTCCTTAATTACAGCTCGGCTGCTCCCAGCTCTCCTGGGTTCTGTCTCTCAGTGGGCTGCTTTCCATAGCCCCCAAGTCCCTTCCTACCACCAGCTTGTCTGTCGCCTGCACTGATCCACCTCCTCTCCACACAGTCCAAAAAATTCCTATAAAATTCAGTATTAATGCTTTTTTTTTTCCCTCTTCTCTCATTTGTTCTTCATGATTAATACCAGACCTTTCACTAAAACTAGTTCGTGTTGTTATTTTTTGAGTAA
Organism: Dasyornis broadbenti; assembly: GCA_013397935.1. Classification (NCBI taxonomy): domain Eukaryota; kingdom Metazoa; phylum Chordata; class Aves; order Passeriformes; family Dasyornithidae; genus Dasyornis; species Dasyornis broadbenti. The sequence continues at coordinate 722,891 of VZRN01004313.1, forward strand.
ATACTGTCATCAGTTCTGTGTCGTGGGATTGAAAATGAATCTGGGTTTGATAGACTGAGGTAGGTGGCTTTGTCCAAGTGTCTTCTCCAAGTATAACTGAAAGTCCTTATGCAGAGGAAAGTTTTTTTTTTTTTTTTTTTTTTTTTTTCCGCATTAAAGAAATAGATAGTTGCTTTACTAACACTTTAAAAGGTTAGAAATAGAGGTTTTGCTTAAAATTAGATGTATGTCTGCAAGGAAAGAATCTCTGTCGTAATCTAGCCAAAGGAAGGGGTTTCCTGAAGGTAACACCTCCTTGTGCCACATGTCCTGATACTTCTTCATAAGTTTCTGAGAAGGAATTAAGTTGATTTTGTAGAACTCAGCAGCTGCTTCTGGAGTCAGGGCCACAGCAAATGCAAACCTTTTTCACAGGGAGTCTCTTTTCCTTGCAGGTATTCCATGATATTGCCTATAAAGCCAAGGACCGTCAGGACCTGATCGCAGGCATCGATGAATTTCTGGACGAAGTCATCGTGCTCCCCCCTGGGGAATGGGATCCAGCCATTAGGATAGAGCCCCCCAAGTCTCTCCCTTCTTCGGATAAGAGGTAATAGCAGAAGAGAGGCTCTGTGGCGAAGGACAGTGGACATCGTGTGAGAAAAGGGAATGGGTAGAGCTGATATTTGGTTGTGCCAGATGTATGGAGTGACCTGCAGCTGCCTGTCCCTATTTAGAAAGTCCTGGAGATGTTTCCAGGTCTTCCTTAGCAGCCGGAGGGAGGATGTTCCTAAAATCCTGTACCTTTTGAGGTGATGTTGTAGGCACACAGTAACATACCTGGTGGTTACCCAGGCTCCTGGGGGTTCTGCTTGGTCCTCGTGACATGCTGTGTCCTTGCCTAGGAAAAACATGTACTCTGGTGGGGAAAACCTGCAGATGAACGGGGACACACCCCATGACGGGGGGCACGGCGGCGGCGGCCACGGCGACTGCGAGGAGCTGCAGCGGACGGGCAGGTCGGTGACACCCCCGCAACATTTCCCTTGCCAAAACATTCCCACCCCAAAGGACTGGCTGTACAGGCTGAGGTGGGAGCCCAGAACATGTGCTGGGGGCTTTTAGTGCCCGGGGTGAGGCTGTCTGAAGGGTTCCAAACATCCAGCTTCAGCAAACTGGAAAATGTCGTAAATGAGACGCTCATTAAATGAGAAAAAGTCATTAAAAAGGGCAGAAGGCTCAGGCAGGTGCTAGCTGCTGAGTGCCTGTGAAGGCAGACAAACCATTTCCCTTGTGTTTTTACTTCTAGTTCTTTTGCTGCATTTTTCCATGCAGCAGATTGTTTGGCTCGCCCAGCCATGTTGTCTGCAATGTGGAGAAATTCGGGCAGAGATTTAGGCCAGAGTTAATCTATTTTATTACATCAACTAATATCGTTGGGGGAAAAAAGCCAACAGATGACCTTCCTGAAATGCAAACTGTAGTGGTCTGTTTGAGCGGAAGTGTGGCTTCTAGTCCTGAAATTGTCTTTTTCCAGCTGCATCACGTGTTTGAGATATTATCTTTCCTTACAACATGCTCTCTGAGATCCCTGGACCACCACAGCCGTGATAAGACTGTTCGTAATGTGGTGATCTCACTCCTTGGAGATAGTACTTCATTGCTGGAAGTGTCTCTGATGACTTAGCGTGGTGATTTCCACTGTGAAACATCTTGCACAAGTCTCCTCTTGCTTGTCCTTGCAGATTCTGTGGGGGCTTGATCAAAGACATCAAGAGGAAAGCACCATTCTTCGCCAGCGACTTCTACGATGCTTTAAATATCCAGGCCCTGTCAGCCATCCTCTTCATCTACCTGGCCACTGTCACCAACGCCATCACTTTTGGGGGATTGCTTGGGGATGCTACGGAGAACATGCAGGTGAGCAAGAGCTTGCAGATCCAGCTAATACAGCATTGGCCTTTTGCTGTCCAGTCAGAGCAGTGCTTGGACACCGGCAAAGCTGGAATTCTTGGTACGATAACAGAGGTGTCCTGTGTTTTCACTGCTTTCTCTGCTGCTGTGGCTGTTCTTTGGCAAATTGCACAGCAGTTCCCTTAAATGATGATTAAAAGCAGGCCCAGGAGACAGAGAACGTCTTCGCTCCTTCTGCAGAGGGAAGTTCCTCTGATCTGCTCTCAGTTGTACCATTTTGGTCCAAATAAGTTTGCTAAATCTGAATCCTCTGCCTGACTCCTACAATAACTGGGTTTTGGCCTCTCTGGTGAAATGAAAATCCTAAAATTAACAAGAAAGCGAGTAAACCAGAAGATAGAACAGGAGAGAAATGTCAGGTCTTCGGAAAAATGAATTTTGTAGTAGTGGGAGGTCACATGCTGAGAACCAGCCACATATCCATGGACAGGCTGGATAAATGGCTTAGCTCAGGCTAAAGAGAAGGGATTCTGTATTAACAGTGCTGTAGGTGCTTTGTGTTAGTGGAACAATAGGAAAAGTAGGAGGTTGTATTTAGATAGATTCAGTTCAGCCACATCAAATCTCCTAGCAATATATAAGCTCATAGTGACAATGACTGATTTATTAATTTGTGCAGGTTTAATTAAGTCAAACATAGGAAATGTGGGCACATATCTGGAACTCTGCACTTCTCTCTGATGAATTAGAGGCTAGAGCAAGATCCAGCAGCCTGTGCAATGCCCAGCTCCCCTCTCTCCTGTACAGTTTGCCTTTTCTGAGGCTCATGGAAGTCAGGAATGGAGAGGCCTCCAGGACCGACCAGTGAGCAGCGCTGGTCATGTGGCAGCAGAGCAAAGCCTGTCTGATCTGCACAAAGTGCAGTCCTTAAATTGAAGGAGGAAGGGGAAATGTTACCTGGTTCCAAATTTAGTTCAAATTGAGAATCACTTTATTGTGGCCAAAAGTCTCGTGAACGTTTATTGTCAAGGAGCAAAAATCCCCCAAACCACAGTATTTTTGGGGCTACTACATCATCATTGTGTCTTGCTTGTTGTAAAAAGTGATGCAGCTGCTGCTGGGGCAGGCACTGAGCATGGCCCATCCCTGCTCCCTGTCCTGGGAGCTGCCCCGGCCAGCACTTCCTTCACAGCTCGCTACTGAGTTTGATGTTTCTGAGAAACACTATTCTTAGCTCCAGACAAGTGCAAGAATGCAGAGAAAAGAGATTCCAGCTGCGCTGGCCACGAGGGCCCCCCTCTCCATGAGTAATACAAGAGGAGTGGAGGGGATCAGCCGTGTGAATGCTGTTCCTTGCCCTGGGAGTATTGGGCTCGTCCTTACAAGTCCCCTAAAGGGAGCCAGCCTCTTGCTTTCTTCAGTGTAAACACTGACTCGTGTCTTTGCAAGGAAGAGAGACACAAAACTGCATTTCAATTCTTGCAGTACCCCTGATAAGTCAGGAAAGCTGCAACCCCATCCCTGCAGCATAGGTGGAAGGGGGGATCGACACGTGCCGTTGATTGCCAGCTGCTCAGCACGTGTGGTTATCGCGAGTAACTCTGGATTTTCTGGGACCAACATCTTGGTGTGAGCTGCAGGAGAGGCAGAGGATGCTCTCCCCCTGGCCGTGGGCACATGGACATGCAGCACGCGGTCACAGCAGAACTGCTCACTTAGAGAGCGTTATCCCTCAGCAGTGACTCCTCTCGGGTGTCTCTGCAGGGCGTGTTGGAGAGCTTCCTGGGCACGGCCGTCACCGGTGCGATATTTTGCCTTTTGGCTGGTCAGCCCCTCACCATTTTGAGCAGCACAGGACCTGTCCTTGTCTTTGAACGGCTCCTCTTCAATTTCAGCAAGTGAGTATGTGGCGAGAGAGGGCGGAGGGCAGGAATGTCCCACACGAAGGAAACCCCAGCCAGGGAATGAACTGCCTGCTGGTGGGGAAGGAGGGGATTTAGTGCACAAAATGAAACGTCTCATTCCTTGTCGAGATCCAGTGCAATCACATCAGGGATTTTCCCGGCACGCACGTCCCGGGGCGCTGCCTGGTGTGTGGCTGCCTGTCTCCATGGGGCCTCTTGGAAAAAAAGCCTTGGCCACTTCAGTCCTCCATGAGGAATTTGCTCTAGTTACAGTGTGCTGCCTCTCCCAATCCCCATTTCCCTGACTCCCATAGAAGCGAAGAAATTAATCCAGTTCTTCACTAACAAAATCCCATGGGTCTCAAGGTTGCCAAAAATTTGTCCTTAAATCAGCAATCATTTGAAATAATCAGTACTGTTTATGAAAGCAAAAAGGTCTGTGGTAGAAACAACCCCCAGAATTCTGTGGTATAACTTTTCTGCTTTTAAAGGAGCTTGGTTTTTTTCCGTTTAACTGGTATAAAGAGGTTCTGCTCCTTCCATGTTGTTGACAGCTGACACCCAGAGTTAAAGGCAGCCTATTTTGTTAGGTGTGCTCATTTACCATTCCCCCATCTGCAATACCAGGAAAATACACTGGAATCCCTAAAGGACTCAACAGTGTCATGGATGATTTTACCCATGGGGCTGGTGATCCTTTGGCTGCCATTTTGCAAGGAGATCGTTTTAGGTTACGCAGAATACACCCCAAATCCCTTGTAGTCCATGTTCTCAGTATGGCAGATTGTGCAGGACTTGTGTTCCTACATGTAGGGAGGGATGGGGGCTAGAAAAAGTGGCTGGAAAAGTAGATTATCCCAGGGAGGGAAACTGTAAGCCGCCAAAAGGTGAGAGCTCCACAGTGGGGCAAGAGGGGGGCACCTTTCTTTACTTGCTTCATCTGGAATAAATGAACAGTCAGGAATGGACACGCTGCACCTGTTGGCATCTGGCAGTCATGACAAAGCCCAGGTGCAGCATGCAGCAGGAATAAAGCAAGATGGAAAAGCACTTTGTACTGTTTTGGGAAGGAGAAGGTGGTTATTTTTCACCTGAGGAGGAAGTGGTGTTTATAAAAGCCATTGTCCTAACAACCTGCCAGAGCAGAAAGGCAGGAGTTTTCAAAGGAAGCCTTTCTTACAAGGAAATTGGAACTGAGTACTGTGATTTTTCAGTAATGCATTTGTGGTTGTTCCTATTCACAATGCACTGTTCCCTGCTAGGAGCAAAATGAGAAAAACTTCCCATATCCTGACTCATTTAAAGTGTGACTCTGTGTGTGTGTCTGAAGAGATCCCTCAAAACACCTTGCGGTGTTTGGCATGCCATGTGTTGGGCTTTGGGTGCTCCGTGGTGCTGGCACCGGGGCCCAATCCTACAGGACATGGTGCTTTTCCACCTGTTCTGTCATCTTCAGAAGTGCTGCAGGAATTTGAGGGGTAAAAGCTAAAATAACATAGCTTAAAACTTTTTGAAGTTCTTCAGTGGTGTGGAGTCAGTGTACTTGGGTTTCTGCCAGCCACCTTCAGATGATTGGGAGCTCCTGTCCCCTCAGGCACTGACTCCGGATATTTCAGAGTTGTCACTGGGTATTTTTTTTTCCCCTCTCTTTTTCTAAATCACTTATTTTCTTACTTGCTCCTTGCCTCCTTCCAGGTCAGGGCTTCTGGCTTCCAGAGAATTTCAGCTGTCTGAGCCTGCCAGCCCCGCCACCTCTTGCTCCCTTCCCTAGAGCAGGCAATGACCTTCCTGGCAGGTTCTTATCTGCTCCAATGTCCCCTTTTGGCATCTTTTCACTCCTAAAAGTCCACCCTTTGGACTCTGTGCCGGCACAGCACCTCAGCCTCAAGCAGCAAAAAAGGGGCCATCGTTCCCAGGAGGGAATGACGCAGTTGACTCCATGGTTCTTCCCAGCCTGCCGTTCCCTGCACCAGGGTTTATCATAGAATCATAGAATATCCCCAGCTGGAAAGGACCCATAAGGATCAGCAAGTCCAACTCTCTGCACCTGGCAGAAGTACCTAAAACTAAACCATATGACTAAGAGCACTGTCCAGATGCTCCTTGAACTCCACCAGGTTAGGTACCATGACCGCTTCTGTGGGGAGACTGTTCCAGTGCCCAGTAACCCTCTGAGGAAAGATCTTTCCTTTATGTCCAATCTCATCTTCCCCTGACTCAGTTTCATTCCATGTAACATTTGCTTTGGACTCCCTGATCTTATCTGACCCAATGTTCCCCTTTCCTGCCACCCTTGTCTTGTTGTAGGGACAATGATTTTGACTACTTGGAGTTCCGCCTCTGGATCGGCCTCTGGTCAGCCTTCCAGTGTCTCATTCTCGTGGCCACTGACGCTAGCTTCCTGGTCAAGTACTTCACCCGCTTCACCGAAGAAGGATTTTCCTCCCTGATCAGCTTCATCTTCATTTATGATGCTTTCAAGAAGATGATCAAGCTGGCAGATCATTACCCCATCAACTCCCAGTTCAAGGTGGACTATATCACACATTACTCTTGTGCCTGTAAACCACTAGATCCAGGTAAGGAAGTGTTTCATTACGTCTCCAGTTTGTAGGTAGGAGGTGGCCTTTGTTCTCTTTTTCCTTTGTGCTGCAGCCCAGAAAATAGGTAGATTATTCCTTCTTTATCGGTTGTCTCCAGATACCCTATCTTAGTCTCAGGAAGCTGAGAGGTATATTTCACCCTGCATCCCAGCTGGAACGTCAGTATAGCTGGACTTCCTGGGAATCCTCCAGAGAGCATCATGACTAGTGAGAAGCTGTTTCTGCACCCTTGTCTCCTTGCATCCGTGTGGCTGTCAATTCCAAGTGGCATTCCTCCAAGAATTCTGTGAAGTGGTGGCCAGGTCGCTGCCATGGAGCTCAGGTCGCTGCCATGGAACTCGGGTTACTCCCGTTTTAAGTGCTGGAGCTGGATTTATTCAAGGTGTTACCCAAACATGGGTGGTTCCCACCTCCTGGTTGCGTGGATGAGAGGGAAAGCACAAACAATTCCTCGCTAAGCAGAAGGAAAGTGCATCCACAGGGCAGCCTATCCCTGGAGCGTGGGCTGTGTGGCTGATAGAGCCAGTGTACCTGTGGGTCTGGGAACAAAGGGTTACAAAACCCAAATCCAAACAGAGGGACGCTGGCTGGACCATTAGGGAAGCAGGGACCACTCCTAGGATCCCACAAACAATGGGGAGTGAGTAAGAAAGTTGGTCTGTGCCCAAAGTAAACCGCAGGTTATCTTGGCACACCTGTCCAACAGGAAAAGCTGCTGGCTGCTCCTCGCAGGTGTTGGGAGCCGATTCCCTGGGAGCTGGGTGCCTGCCTTCCCTATTAAACACAGGCTCTTGGTGAGCATGTGGATGCTGGTCTGGTTCTGCCTCCACTGGAATGGCAGAGTGGTTTCCTTTTTGAAACTGGGAGGATGGGAGTTGTCAGTGCCAAATTGGAAATCTCCACTTCCCATTGAAACACTTGTGGCTCTGCGGACATCGAAGCGCAAGAAGTTTATTTATGCAAAACCTTGGTAAGCTGTGAGGACAGGGGCCCATTTGCAGGAAGGATTGCATTTCTAAATGAAATTTCAAATCCAGGATTCCTGATGCTGCAGAAGCCACAGGAAAACATGTCTCTACCACAGGGAATGCTGCCCCTTCTTTCAAAGAAATTATCCCCATCCTGTTGATTTGAATTGCTTGTCATCTTTTTCTTTCTTATAGTTCAAAACTGTGTTTGTACTGGACACTGAAATGCATTTTGCTTTTCTGGGTATCTGGCATTGTGCTTACACTTGAAATTAATCATTAGGAGTGTTCTGTGAGTATTTAATTTAATCCAGAAATCATTAGAAAAATATTGGAAAGATATGAAATATTATATTGTCTGTCTGGTTTTTTGTATTTTTTTTTTTACCATGAACTCAAAATATAATCCCAGTTGGGTCTGGGTTATGTTTCACGTAACATTTGCTTTTTCTGTTTTGTGAGTGGTTGATGATTGAGGCTTTTCAGTCTCTCTGAAACACTTGTGACTTGCTTTACTGGAGCAAAGAGGTGGCAAACAGCTTGACAGAGTCAAGAAATTATTTAATAATTGAAATTTGCTCTCCTTCCTAGCTGTTTCCGGCAGCCTGCTCACTCTATCCCCGTTTTTCTTCTCTCTTGCAGTTAATAGCTCATTACTTAACAGGACAATGGTGCTGTCAGACTATGAGCTGGTCTCTCCCTCCTCTGAGCTGGTGAGTTCCCCTTGGGAAGGCAGGGATCACAGGGACTGCAGAGTCCCGCAGTGCCACTCTGCTGGCGAGCTCTGGATAATGAGCAGAAAGAAATGGAGCTTGGTGGATCACATCCTTCTGTGTAGGAAGGAAGCTGAGACACAGAGTAACATCCCCTTTTAGTCAGACGTCAGATAGTGTCACCCAAACCATTCTATGATTCCATGATTTTTAGCCTCTGCACAAAGCCTCCCTGTTCCTCTCAGCTTCAGTGTCGCCATTCCTGTCCCAGCATGGGTAGATTGTACACAGCCTTATGGAAACATTCCCTTCTTTTTCCTACAGGACAACACCAGCATTGACTGGGCAGCTCTGACAGCCAAGGAGTGCTTGAAGTATGGGGGACAACTTGTGGGCAACAACTGTGACTATGTCCCTGACATCACCCTCATGTCTTTCATCCTCTTCTTTGGCACTTACACCTGCTCCATGGCCCTGAAGAAATTCAAGACCAGTCGCTACTTTCCCACCACTGTAAGTATCCCCTGCCACCCCATCAGTCTTTTCAAGGGCACAGGTCAGCCTTCCTTTTGGAGTAGCTGTCCTACACACAGGGAGAGACGCACTGCAGGGAAGCCAGGTTGCACTGCTTGGGATAAAAGTGCAACTGGGAGTTGGATCTGGTTAACAAAGGTGTGCCTGGGATTGCTCCCAGCGCTTCTGGAGGGCACAGGTAAGGCAGCAGAAGAGCCACGAGGCGCCATAATTTGTTGTGGGAATGTGGCAGGGATTTTAAAGGTGCTGAGGGGGACCCTTCCAAGCTTAGAGGCACCTCTCAGGTGCGTCTGCTTGTTTTGTCCGCCCGGTGAGGCTCCCAGCGCTTCCTGTGAGAAGAGATTGCCCTGTTTCTGGCATTCCAACACACAGGGATTTATCCTGCATGGATGTTTACTGTTCCAGTGTGTTAAAATTGAACCTCTCTTATTTTTAATAAAACGGAAACAAATTCCATCCGGGCTGGAATGCAACTCAATTTATCTGTAACCATGTGAACTCAGGAAACCTGGAAGGAACAACAGCTCTGGAAAGCTCACACAGTTCCAGGCTAGCACAGTGGCTCCTGCCTGCTTAAATTCTGGGGTCTGATCGGTGGCAGCTTTAAGTTGTTGTATTCCAATGACTTCAGGAGAGCTGCAGTCTTAGGGATTTAGCAGAGAAGCCTGGTTTGTTTTCCTGTCTGCTTAGTTTGATTTATTACTTGAACAGCAAACAACGTAGTCTCTGCTAGTCAGAGTATCTCATTTGTGGAAGTTTGTGTTGTTTTCATGCTTCCATTTAGGCTTTCAGAAAGCACAGTAAAATGCCAAGGCATGGGTGGCAAATGACACTAGCCACGACAGTGGGCGTATTTGTGGGAGAAGAAATGATGAGCTTGTCTTGCCATGGGCTTTATGCTGTAGACACTAAAGTGTGGGGGAAATGGTGTTTCATGGTGGTGACTCCTGTTGTTGTGATATCACCTTCCCTTTCAGGCCCGGAAGCTCATCAGTGACTTTGCCATTATCCTGTCCATTTTGATTTTCTGTGGAATAGATGCCCTGGTCGGTGTGGACACACCAAAACTAATTGTGCCAAGTGAATTCAAGGTATGTTGTTGCCAGCTTGTTTGCTGACCTTTGGAAGAGGTTCCTTTTCCCTCACACGTGCCCTATATGGCAGACTTGCCCTCAGAATGGGAATGCAGTCAGTGGTCTGGCAAGAGCCAGTTTACTCAGAGCGTTAGGGTTGGGTTGATTTTTGTTAGGATCAGTTTGGTTGGCTGATTTGTCTCCTAAATTCTGCCTCCATACTTGGGACATTCCACTGGTGTTAATGGGAAGGTGAAATTAGCATAAACCTGAAGGGTCTCCCTGGAGCTCCATTGCTGGAAGCAAACCTGTTTTCGGGATGTCATCACCCCTTGTACTGCACCTCTAACACAAGCTTTCTTTTCCTTGCCCTTCAAAGCCAACCAGTCCCGAGAGGGGTTGGTTTATCCCACCTTTTGGTGGGAACCCATGGTGGGTGTACCTGGCAGCAGCCATCCCTGCCCTGCTGGTGACCATCCTCATCTTCATGGACCAGCAGATCACCGCCGTCATCGTCAACAGGAAGGAGCACAAGCTCAAGGTGGGTGTGCTTCGTGCCTGGAGCATGTGCAGGAGCTTTTCCTCCTGCCACCTTCCTCATTCGTGGCCATGAGCCTATTCCCTGGCACTGGCTGCTGTTTCTAAGCACGAAAAGTGGCTTTGTGGCCAAAGCTGCACGGTGCTGTCAAATACGAGCAATGAACTGGAGAGATTTGGGACATACCAAGGGCATAGCCCCAGCTGGATGTTATCTAAAGAAGAGCTGACACGTAACAGCCTAAGATGTAGTCATGTTTTTAAAATAAACTTTCCAGACCAGTGCTATGCAGCTTTTCATGCCTATAGGTTTTTTTTCCTTTCCCTACATGGTCAGTTCTATTGAAAAATATTCAATTCCTGTGAAAGACTCTCCCTTCCTGCTAACAGGACACATTTCAAGTGGTCTGACCCTTGGGAGTAACGATTCCCTCAGAACACAGGTCATAGTGGGTGATTATTTAGATAGCTGCTTTATCAGTTATAGGGAGAGCTGTTGGAAATGAGAAGGGAGCTTCTGATTGGAAAAGAGGAGGGTGTTTCAATTCATGTAATGTATGATTTAAGACCATCCTGAGCCCAACCTGGAGGAGAGAGTTGAAGTACCAGGAAGTGGGAAAGGTTTCTTGTGCACAGTGATGACTGCTGGCTGGTGGTTTAAAAAAAGCCCCTCAGAACATCCCTGTTTGCCACCTGGATCTGGGCAGATAAATTCAATGTTGGGCCCTCATGTTCCTCAGAGATGGCTGATCAGTTTTAGGTTTGTCTCGCACTCCTCACTAAGCAGACATAACATTTTCTTCAACACTGGAAGAAAATACTCACTGTTCTTCCCTCATGAACAAGAGGCCCCTCATCTCTGCAGCTTATGAACCCTGGATGTGGTTTTGCTGTCAGCACTGGCTGTACTTTTTTAGTAACAAAGTTATAAACACTCCAACAAAGTACGGTTTGATATAAAAAATGTATTCTCTGCTTCCTTTGTTATGGTGTGAGCATAGTCTTTTGTGGAATTGAGGGGTCACAAGCGCCATCCTCTTGATCCACACCAAAAAACACCTCTATACACAAAACGTGCTGTAGGAAAAAGGGTTTTTTTCCTGCTCATCCCTTGCTAAAGTGTTGGCAGGGTGTTGCTGGGTGCCCATCCGAGTGCCACCAGCCAGCCAAGATAAGCAGCACATGTGTGAGGAAAACAGTGAGGACTATTCAAGAGAAGCTGGATTGCTCTCCCTCCTGGGTCACCCTAGGCCTGTATCCTTTGTTTTTTCCAATAAAATCAAATTGAATGGGATTTAAAAAAGGTTAATCGGTTTTAAAACGGCAAACCTTAGAGGTTTGTCTGCTGTTTTTCTGAAGATCCCTTTTCTTGGTGGCTCTTTTGTTTCTTCACTTCTTCTCTTGGCGCTTATGACCACTGGATTTCCTGTGTTATTTCATTTAAGGATTTAAAAAATAGAGGATCAGAGGTGTTTGAAAAGGAGTTGAGAATGAGGCCAGCTTTCTCCTTTGGGTAGGGAACGAGGCTTCAGCTGTTCTTGTTGCACTCCTGCAGGAGCCTGTGGTTGGGTCTTGAGGGAGCTGCTTCCTCAAGTTCACAAGATCGGTGTATATCTGGTGTTTGGCTCTGTTGGCCAGGATGTTGCAGAAGGAAATGCCGTCAGTCCGGTGTGCCTCTGCCCTGCTCCGTTGGCATTTGGAGTAATTAAACTGAAGGTTGTTTGTCTCCCTCCACAGAAAGGTGCTGGATATCATCTGGATTTGTTCTGGGTGGCCATTCTGATGATTGTCTGCTCCTTTATGGGGCTGCCCTGGTACGTGGCTGCTACCGTCATCTCCATCGCTCACATTGACAGCTTGAAGATGGAGACGGAGACTTCAGCCCCTGGAGAACAACCCAAGTTCTTGGGAGTGAGGTATGTCCACCCAGGAAGCCTTAATTACCTTGTTTGCCTGCAAAATCCTTTTGTACAAAGAATTTTTATGCTGCTTTCTCCCTATTTCCAAAGCCAATTGCTTTGGGCAAACCCTCATGTGATTCCTCCCAAGTTTATTTGGCCGCATCAGACGCAGTGTTTGTGTGTTAAAGGAAATACATTTCCTTCAGATTCCTTTATCCAGGGAAATGAAGCATTCCTTAGCAAACGTAATGGTCAAACGTACAAACCTGTCATACCTAGTGCAACCAGCTCTACTTAATGAAGCATTTTTTCCTGTGTTTGGTTGCCTTCATTAAGTGGTCTGAAGTGCTTCCGATGGAAGCACTCCTGAAAATCAGGCTGCTTGCTTAGGCAACTAAATAGAAGTTTTATGGCCTGACTTGCAGTGTTTGGAAATATTTCTGGCCGAGGTATTTTTGGATGTGAGGAACCCTGTGGGTGCTGCTGAAGGCACATGTTCAGCACCCCATGAAGGTCTGAGTGATTTATCCGGCTGTTGGAGTGCTCTGGGCAGGGCTCACAATGTGTTACTGATCTCGGTGTGGAGAGCTGATGATTTATTGCCTCTCTGCATGCTCTGAGCACAGCTGTGTGGGAAACTGGGAATGCTGATTTGCAATGTTTAACATGTAAACACACTCCTCCTTGCTCAGTTGCAGTGCTGTGTTGATCCCCAAACACTGTAACAAAACAATCTGGGGGTTGAAAACAGAGGTGTGCAGGCCTTGGTCAGGATCCAGCCATCTGCCTGGTGCTGTTGGCTGAAAAATATGTCTGCAAAAATGAGTTTTGGGGATTTCTGTTGGTGTTAAGTATTTGTGGTCCTCACTCAGTGATGTTGTTTCAGGGAGCAGAGAGTCACCGGAGTGATCGTTTTTATCCTGACGGGGGTGTCTGTCTTCATGGCTCCCATCCTGAAGGTAATGACTTTTTACACTTCTTTGGAAGCTTAAATCCAAACCTTTCGGAAGGAAAAACCAACATGGCTGTAGTGTACTAGAACGGTGACTGAGTTCAGGGCTGGGGTTCTTGGGCTCTGTGTTTTTTTCATTTTAAGATTATTTTTCCATGTTTGCATCAAGTTAAGTTCCCCTTTCTTTTATGATTTCTTTTATACCTCTGCCGGGCCTGTGTTTATGGAAAACATATTGTGGATAAAGCTCAGAGTATGGAAAACATGTTTCTGGAGGAAGCAGTGCAGTTAAATAGCGTTTGTTCATCTCCTGAACCTTCTTTTTCCTGTGAGTTTAGCCAAGGCTCTGGACAGATGTGCTGCTGATGGACCATTGGATCTAGGTAGGTTGCTGTTTCCCGAGACCAGAAATTTTTTGGCATGTAGCCATGGAGAAATGCATCCTCAGTGGATCATCAGATTGTAGAAGGAAACTGGAAAACCTGCTTGTCCCTGTCTTGTGGAGGACGCTGCCTTCTCCGGGAGTAGTGATGGAAGCGGTGCCAAGCACAGACATTCATACTGTCCAACGGGAGATGTCAGCTGCAGGAGCCCTTACCCACAGCTCCACAGGCTGATGGTATGAGCAGAAGATGTCGCACCAGCGGCACCGTGCGTCGCAGCTGCGGGATGGAGCGGATGGGTGTCCGGAGGAGCGTTTCTGGAGGCTGCAGATGAGTTTTTGGAAGCCACAGGGGTGTGAGGCACAGTGACGTGTGAGCCTGAGGGGAGGAGGCAGGCGGGGAGCAGCGATGCTGCCTGTGGAGAGAGTGGAGATGGTGGCTTTCCAAAGCCAGCGTGTTCCTGTTCTTCATTTCTAAGGTTGTTTGTACAGCTCAGATTTTGGTGTCTTGGGTGACAGTTTCCACCTCTGCACAAACAGGCATTACTGTGCCTTTAATTTAATGGCTGATTGTGATAATTCTGTTTTTCATGTGACCTTTCCCTGCAAGATCCTTCTTCCTCTATTCCACTGGGGTCTGCTATTTCCCGTGTTATTGCTTCAGTCATTCATTATTTGCCTATGCTTCCCCTAAGACCATGTGTGGGGAAGGTCCTCGCTGGAGGACGCCTGAGGATAAGTCAGCACACTCCTGGCCCACGTGTCGGCAGGAAGGACCTGGCAGGATTTCAGGACCTTTAGCAAATTCCAGTGGCAGGGTCCTGCTGGAGTGAGCTGCTCTGCTGAATGCATTGCAGAACATTTCAGTCTTCTCCTGCCAGCGGCGAATTGAACGCTGACAATCCCAAATGCAATAAACCAGGCAATCCACGGAACAATCCCAACTTTGTTTTCTGAGGGCTTTGCAGCGGTTGTGCTGGTTTTGGATGTTGCTTGCTGGTGTTTCTGCTCAGCCCAGGCAGATCTCCACAGAAACATCCTTGGCCCTGTAAGGATAATGACAGGCACTTTCTTACAAATACAGTTTTAATCCTGTTGGCCTGTAGCAGGTTTGCTCGGAGCGCCAAAGCCAGCACTCCCACTGTTAGGGAATGCTTTGCCAAGAGAAAGTCTTCCAAAATGACAGCACCACTTACTGCACTTCAGCATAATGTACTGAGGTTTCACCTCAGGATGATCATCAGGATCACCTCAGGTTTAATCATCACGGAATGGTGAAATAATACATGGACATCTTTTTTGCTTTTAAAAACCCCCATGGAAATAAATAGAAGGGGAGGAGAAGAGAGCGGTGAAAATGAACTAGAAAGCTCAGCTCTTGATTACTGGATCTTGTCTAGTCTCATCCCTCAGATTGAGTGAGGGCTTTGAATCCCATGGTCACCCACAGCTTTGTGAACCACACGTCGGTGCCCGTCCCTCCCACAACGGTGTTGGCAGACCCTCCACTGCAGAAAAAGCCTTTACCTTCTAATGGGAAATACCAATGCGGCTCACTCGAAGGAGAAATAAAGCCAAGAGAAGGATGAGTTGGCGATTAAGAAGCTCGCAGGAGGTGATGGGCAATGAGACTCGGAAAGGAAGGAAGGAAGGCAGGCTTCGGATAGCGTGTGGCTGGGTGACTTTGGTGCTCATATGCCTCCAGGGAAATGCCTGCAGGAAACGATAAGGTGGTGGGGAATATGCCGAAACACTGGATAGCTGCCGTGTTATTTGCCTCTTTAATGAGCCGTGTGCAGAGGTTGGAAGGGGAGGGTTCCCGGCTCAGGAGCGCTGGAAACAGCGGGCGCTGTGACCGGGCTGCGGCTGCCATTCAGTGGCAGCCACCTGGCACTGCACGAGGGACTATCCTTTGGAACTCATTCCATCCTCCCTGGGCTCCAGTAAATCCCACAAAGGCCGTTATTCAGCTCCTCCCTGTTCCTGTCACGCCAGGCTGGCTGCCCAGTTCTGTGTGGGGAGACAGAGACTCATTCCAGGGAGCCTGACTGGTGTTCCCCTGCACCTCCTCACTCTGGACGGGACGCGTGCCTGCTGTGGAGGAATGGGCAGCACTTAGCACTTTGAGGGAGCAGAAAGTGATGTTTGAAAGGACACATCCTGGCAATGAAGAAAGGAAATCACAGTCTTGTATTTGGGAGTAGTTATGGATTAATGTGTGCGGGAGATGGAGCAGGCAGAGACTGGGTTGCAATGACTGTTGTCGCTGAGGTGGGACTCCATAGAACAGCCTTCCTGCATGGATTTGCATGGGTTACTAAGCTGGACTGGACATGGAATCACAGGATTGTTTCAATTGGAAAAGCTCTCTTAAGATCACCCAGTCTCATCAGCACTGCAAGTCACCACTAAACCACATCCTGAAGCACTACATTTACCCTGCTTTTGAATTCCTCCAGAGATGGTGACTCCTCTACTGCCCAGGAAAGCCTGTGCCAGGGCTTGACAACCCTCTCCATGAAGATGCTTTTCCTAATATCCCACCTAAACCTCCCCTGGCACAACTCGAGTCCGTTGCCTCTTGTTCTGTCACCTGTTACCTGGGAAAAGCGGGTATACCACAAACTACAGGATCATGCTGCCTTTTTTTTGTTCTCTGCCCTCTGCTTCCAGCCACACCACAAATCCAGAGGTGAAAGGCAGTTTGAAGCTCACTGGAACACGTTTGCCCACCTCTTCCTTAACTTGCTCAGTGACTGGCATCATTCCCTCTGGTTCTTGACAAGATGTCCAAGTCCTGGTGAGGTGGGAGTGTGTGATTGCACAAATGTCTTTGCATCTCTCAAAACACAGCAGAAGAATTTATTGTTGTTTATTCGGCTTTATTTTGCTTTATTATTTACGTGGCTTCATTCCTCCACGTTGTCCGCTCATGGGTGCAGTTTGAGTTGATGACAGGCTGGGAATGATGTCCCACCATGTATTAATGGTGCGTGGTATACAGGGAGGTTCTTCACCTGCTCTCTCCTCCTCTTCCTCCCACAGTTCATTCCCATGCCTGTGCTCTACGGTGTCTTCCTGTACATGGGAGTTGCGTCCCTCAACGGCGTGCAGGTGAGTGATCAACCAGCACAGGGGCTCTTTCACAACCCTGCAGCTCTGCACTGCCCCTTCCCTGCCTCCTCTTGCTTCCCAAGAAACGCATGGCAGGTGGCAGCTGTTCACAAACATTGCCACAGCCTGGGTGTCCTGAGATGGAGACCAAAGGAGAGTGGCTGAGTGGGCACTGTCAGTGCTGGGGGATGCTTTGTGAAGACCTGGGTCCATCTTTGGCAGCCAGGATGGGGCTTGGAGCAGCCTGGTCTGGTGGAAGGGGTCCCTGCCTGTGGCACCAGGATGGAACAAGATGGTTCTTAGGATCCCCTCCAACCCAAACCATTCCAGGATTCTACAGGCTTTGGCCCCAGCTCAGGCTCACTCCCAGGGTGGTTTGGGTCCTCTGCCACAGACTGAAGGCAAACAAGGAGGGTGATTTATGGCAGCGGGGTTATTCCTCAATGCTAACGAGCAGGGATATTGTTCTCCAGGGAGGGGAAGCCAAGCCCCTCTCTTTGTTGTTGAGGAAATCTTACGTAAGGAGCCATTCTCATGCCCAGTGCCTGTAGCTGGCCCAAGGAGGCTGGAAGTGGTTTTGTTGCTTTCTGGCACCCTGTTAATCGTGGCCTTTCTTTTTCAAACTGAGTTGTGCCCTAAGGGGAAGGGACTGCCTGTTCTGTGAGCCCCAGAATTCCCTCAGGCATTCAGTGAAACAGCCCCAGCTTCCATTCACTGGTGCAGGATCCGTCTGGTGCCGGCAGTGGGCAGTGATCCCGCGCTCTGGCAGGGGACAACGAGGAGATTGTCCTGTTGGACCCGGGGCTGGCTCTCCTGTAGGGGATTTCCTCTGCTCCTGGCCCAGGTGGTGGGGGGACTGGGATCAAGAATGTTTTTTACTCATTGAGAAATCCCCATTTTGGTTTAACTCCAAGTTCATCTGGTCCAGCGCAGGGCAAAGGGACACTGCTGGGAAAGCTGCCCGTCCTCCTTGCCCTTCGGTGAGGTGCTGTTCTGTTTTCTGGCAATGCAATGCGTGCCCTCGCCTCTGTTGACCTCTGCTTCTGATTTATTTGGGGAAAACAAAAGCGTTATTCCTAAATACTGAATGTCTTTCCTTGGCAGGAGCAGGGAAGGGAAGGACAGCAAAAATGCCCCAGTGTGATGCTAGCCCTGGTTTGGGCATTCATCTTGTTTTCTCTTGTTTTTGTGCATCCTGGGTTTCATTTCAACATCACTTTGTTTTGCTTTCCAGTTCATGGATCGTCTGAAGCTGCTCTTGATGCCTCTAAAACACCAACCTGACTTTATCTACCTGCGCCACGTCCCGCTGCGCAGGGTCCACCTCTTCACCTTCCTGCAGGTGGTGTGCCTGGCCCTCCTCTGGATCCTCAAATCCACCGTGGCTGCTATCATATTCCCTGTCATGGTAGGTGATGCTCTCCTTCACATCCCTCACTTTCACCACAGCCTGCACCTTCCCCAGTTGTACACTCCTGTAAATGTCTAAATCCAACCTCTCCCTGTCAAGTCTCTGGCTCAGGGCTCCACTCACGGCACTCATGTAGGGCTGCACGGGGTCAGTGTGGCCGTGGCTGCCTTTACATAAATCCTGTGGAAGAAAACCAGCCTGGAAAGTTAATTTTTTCCCAGGAAGGTGTAGTTAGTGTTGGCCATTCCTGGCCGTGGTCTCTCCTTGAGCTGCATGAACCCAGGAGAGGGGCACAGCTTTCCTGTTTCAGTTCACACTAAATACCAGATACAAAATGTCTTCCTGGCTTTTAAATAGCACAAATTGACAAAACCAAGAAGGAAGCTCAGTGCTAAGAGGGGTGCCAAAGGGAGGGAAAGGAATGTCTCTTTTCCTTGAACTCAAGTAAAAAGACACTAATATTGTTTCCCAACAGAGCATGATTATTCATATTATTACCAGAGCTATAGATGCAGGCAGTCTGGCTTGGAGATGGATCAGACTTCTGCAAAGGCAAAGCTTTATGAAACTCCTGAATAAATCTTGGCCCAGGTGACCTAATTTCAGGTTTATGGACAAGTAAAATCTCAGCTGTGGGGGCAGGTAGGAGCTGCAGTGCTTATTTAAGGGACAGAAGGAGGGAAGGCAGAAGCCAGATAAAGAACAAGATGGTGAAATGGGAAAAGATGATGCAAGTAAAAAAATCCTCCAAATGCTCCTGCTGGGACACATGCTCCCACGAGTAAAAGGCATTAAAAACCAGCAATTCCCACTGACATGGCATTCCATCACAATTCCATGGCTGTGTTGCACTGATGTTGGAAGCTGAATCTAAAGTCTCTTTGCCCATATTAGAATCTGAGTGAAACCCAAGTCTGCCAAAGTTTGTTAGAACAGTGCAAACTCAGGGAAGGCACAGCCACAGCTTCGATGGAGCTGGATCTGATGGCAAAAACTCGATTTTCTGCACTCATGAGCAAACAACCTAACTTCCAGTTTGTGAGGATTGGGCCAATAGCCAACTCCCTGTTTGTTTGGAGGAAAGGCATTTTCATCACAGTAATTCGTAGTGGGATGATCACGGGTGTCTGCATGGCGTCTTTCCACCCCTGAGTAATTCCTCACGTCTGTAATCGCGTCTTAAGTTACGCAAGTCCAAGCTTGACATCCTTTCCTGGGAGTTGTTTGTGCTGTGGATCATCATTGCTTGGGACGAAGTTTTCCTTACAGGCGGCCTGTTGGGAATGGGTTACCACTTCCAGCCTGTCGATGTACCCCTTGATGTGGGATCTCAGTGGCCTGTGATGGGGGTGTCAGACTCAGCGTCCATGTAAACACGCACTTCAGACATGACCCTTCCTTTTTTCCCTGTGCTTTCATTGCAGTCTTGCACAAAACAAGCTTTTCCTCCAGTTTCCTGCTGCCACAATCCAAGTACACTTTATTCTGCAAATTCTTGGGGGTATGCATTGGCATTTGTCTGATTTCTTAAGAGCTCTTGCATCTGGGGAAGTGGTGAGAAATAAGTCAAGGTTATATCACACAGACTGCCCTGTGGACCTGCCTATAAAATGAAATGAAAGTGCTCATTTTTTTTCTCTTTATTATTTAGTAATACAGGAGTACTGAGTGATTACAATACTGTTTTGTGTCCACTGCTTCTGTTTTTTCCTAACATGAGGCAGTCACGGCACAACCTTTGAAGCTGACAGAGATGTCCCAGGTGTTCACCACCTTCTTTGTATGTTCATTTACAGCCAGAATTCAAGAGTGTGGGATTAGAAGCAGAACTGAGAGGAATGCAGTGTTCCAAATGAAAGGTAAAATGTGACTGGGAATCCCTCTGTGCCTTTGCAGATCTTGGCCCTGGTGGCAGTCAGAAAAGCCATGGACTACCTCTTTTCCCAGCATGACTTAAGCTTTCTCGATGACGTCATTCCAGAAAAGGACAAGAAGAAGAAAGAGGATGAGAAGAAGAAGAAAAAGAAGAAGGGCAGTATGGACAGTGACAATGATGATGTAAGGAGCTTCTTGCTCTTACCACATTCCTCCTTCCTGGGTGCTAACCCCTGGCACATTCCGTGCCCTGCCCAGTGCTGGGGGTGGGCATTTTCCAGCCACTTGTGGAGCTGACAGCTCAGTCTTTTGCTGCTGCAGCAAACGGGTCCCAAAGAAAACTTCTTTCCTGCACTGCCTTCCCTTTTCCAGCCTGTGGTGGGTGGCTTGGGCATTGCTAGGAATGAAATCACGCTTTCCAAGAGCACCAGGTA
The DNA here is from genome assembly GCA_013397935.1 of Dasyornis broadbenti. Taxonomy (NCBI): domain Eukaryota; kingdom Metazoa; phylum Chordata; class Aves; order Passeriformes; family Dasyornithidae; genus Dasyornis; species Dasyornis broadbenti. Next base: position 743,185 of record VZRN01004313.1, read on the forward strand.
CCTACTGAGATGTCATGCCCCTTGCTAGAATGCCTCTCATCACCCTGCCTCCTCCAGCTTCCCTCCTACGCCTTTGTCCCCTTCGTTGTCTCTTACATTTTAGGAGGAGAATACTTTTCACGAGCAGCTCTGGTCCCTCTGGTTTTCTTTTCTTTTTTAGTATTTTTGTAATGGCTCTTTTTGAAAGCACAAAATAGATGTGATTTGTCATATTGCAGGAAAAGCTGCTTTGCGTTGGTGAAACTCATCACCTAAACGTTTCCTGAGCATCCATGCCCTCTGCAGTACACTCTGGTCCTACCTCAGGTGGCAGCATGCCCTAAATAGTGACAAGTGACCTGGCTAACCCAGACCCATGTGCCTTTGACTGTGCTTTTTCCTCCTGTGTGTATAAAAAGAAGAAATGTAGTCCTGGTGCCTTTAAACATTCTCCTGCTCAGGTCTAACTCAAATAATTTAAATTTATATTGAAGTGCTAAACACACTACGTGCTCATGTCCATGAAGAAGGGCCTTTCCTGGGCTGTAGGGAGAGCTAAGGTCACCTGAAGCTGGAAAAGAATCCCTTTTTAGCACAGCAGGAAAAACAGCTGGGAGGATTGGCTTTTAGTTCAGACAGCAAGCTGCCCTGTCCCATCATTCCTCCAGTTCCCAGGGCAGGGTCTTCTTTAGCACCTTTGTGCCAACAAAATGAGATTAAAAGTGGCCCTGCTGAGCAATCAGCAAAGATTTGACTCCGTCCCCTCCTCTTGACTGGTCTGAATCCAGCAGCATCATATCCCAAGCCGTGACTCCCCTCTCTCCAGTATCTTTTAAGATATTTCCTCTCTTCCCAGGCTTTTCCTGAATTCCAGGTACAGTAATTAATCCAACGGGTAAGAGATTTTATGCAAAATATTGGTTCTTAACTCTTGTTGGTTTTTTTTCAGCACTTGCTTTTACCAGCTTCCTGAACATACAGCATTGGGCATTGCTGGTTGGACTATTTTCACACTTTCCCTTCCAGAAATATCCACCCCCAGCATTAATCCTGTGGGATTTGGGGTGCAATACATGGGTCCAAGTTCAGCCAAGGGAACTGCTGGGTGTTGCTTGTGCTTTATTTATGCTCATCCCTCAGCGTCATGAAAACAGTTCTGAGGAAACATCTTGCTGTTGGAGTATGAAATGAGGCACTGGATGTCAGTTATGTTAAAAAAAATTAAAAATAAGAATAGTAATCCAGGGAGAGCCATTCTCTGCCTCCTTAGTGTTTTCCTGCACTGACTGGAAGGTCTTCTCCCTCCACCCCAGTGTTGCGAGTCAGGAACAAATGCCCCAACATTTCTGGCAAATCCCACCTTCCTGCCTTTGCCAAGTTAGGCAGTATTAGCCTTTCCTTGGCTATGAGGAGTTCCCTTTTATTTTTAAAAAAAGCAAAATAATTCCAAGCACCTCCTACTAAGCAGAAGCAGGTGATAGAAGGCAGTGAGATGTAAAATCCTGCTGGTACCCCCCAACTCTGGGGGACCCCAGTTTTTCCCTGTGCCTCATCCTGACCCGGTTGCTGTTTCTCTGGCTGGGCCAGGGTTACAGAATTCTTCCAAGGGCTCTGGAATTGATGAACCAGAGGTGTAACTGAGACTGGGTTTGACTCCACTTGCATTACCAAGGGAGCTGAGCCAATCTGATGTAGGGAGTCTCTGCCGTGTCATATCTGGGCCCTGGAGAGCAATTGGGAACAACCAAGGGCTTTTACAAAAATCCGAGCAGGATAAAGGGTGCGGATGAGCTTTTCCAGCAGCCAGTGCCCTGCTGTGTCTGCCCACAAATGCATTTTCCATCTGTACTTCCTGCAGCTGGCTCCAGGCAGAATGCCATGGTGTCTTATAAACCAGTGGGGTGGGAAAGGGGGACATTTCTTACAATTTACAATTTCACAAGATTATTCTTTCAGTCTGTTTTACTTTTGGAGTATGAGGGATGAAGGGAACTGGGGTGCAGTGTGGAACCATTGGAATCCATCAGGCAACTGAGCTGGAGGATGCTTTTCTCTTTTTCCTTCTTTTCTTTTCTCCATTCCTACAGAACTATGTGAAGGATACTTTTAAGGTGTGGGAGACGATAAGAGAGAGAGTGGTGGGAATATTCTAAGACCTTTTACGCGTTTCTTTCACAGTCTGACTGCCCCTACTCAGAAAAGGTCCCAAGTATTAAAATACCAATGGACATCATGGAGCAGGAACCTTTCCTAAGTGATAGCAAACCTGCCGACAGTGAGTAGAACTAAGCTCTTGCATGCCTGCTTGACTCTGACTTGCACTACAAAAATATATCTATGTATATTTAGAGTGGTTTTTTATTTTTTTAATCGTTCCTTTTACTTGAGAAGTACTTTTGCTTATTCTCTCCCCCCCCCCCCCCCTTTTTTTTTAATTTCCAGGCCCCTGCTTTATGACAGATTTTGCTTTTGTGAGCTTTTTTTCCTTTGCTGGTTACAAAATCAGTGTTGTTCCTTCTGGTGCCTCCAGTTTAAATGCTTTTCTCCAGCTCCTGACAGGTCTCCTGGCCACCCACTCTCTCCTCTCCCTCTCCCCCTTGGTGTTAATCTGCTGATGGTGGGATTTATTTTATTTTCCTCTGAGCCTGGTGTTCTGGATTTGCTGCGCTGTCCTGTCACTGTTTGTTCCCTTAGGTGCCAAGCAGTTGCAAAACTCAGCATTTAACAGAGTAATTAATTATTTGTGTCATTAAGCCGCACAGGCAGAGATCAGTTGGCCATTAACGTATTTCCCTTCTTAGGTGGTTTGTGCTCTTCTTTTTGTTTTTAATTTCTCATGTTAATAGGCATACTTGATAAATACGATCTTTATTTTCTGTCATTCCCACTTTACATTTTCCTCTTTTAAGTGAGGAATCACAGCTGACCTTGGTATTTTTGCCTTTGGGATGACTTTTTAACATACTAAGGGTGTCATATGCTCTTTTCTACTGAGATGGGAGGGGAGAAATACAAACTAAAGGAATAAATTAGTGCAGCTGTCAGGCCAGTGCTTCCTAGCAGCAGGACCTAAACCCCAGATCTTTAGATCCTTAAATTATCCATAGGGCTTAAGGGCTGGGAGCCAGGTCCCTTTCCTTTTGGTGGCATATAGAGGCCTCAGGGAATGCTAAGCATTACCCCTGTGGGTTTTAGACACAGGAACACTTAGCTATTGGGATTATAAAACAAAACCATTGGAAAAGAGACATTTTCTTGGCTATTTGGATGTCCTCAAGGTTTTGCTGACATCAGCACATCATCCAAAATCAGCCTCAGGTAACATCCTCTTCATTCTGTGAAAACATCCTGATGTACAAAAACCAAATTGCATCCTAAATACCCATGTTACACAGGATTTTAGGATCAGGTGCCTTTTTTCCAACTTCTTAATGGCTAAAATAGTTAAGGGAAAGGTAATTCTGCCATCCACCTCTTTGTTGGAATGCCCTTGGAGATGCAACGGGGTAAATCACCCATGAGCTGAGTTGTAGTTGGTTTGTATATTTATACATTTTTATAATCCAGTATTTTATTTGCTGGTTTTTAATTAGACATAATGCAAAATAAAAATTAAAACATATCAGGTCACTTGAATAACAAAAAAAAAGCTGGAATCCAGCACCACAGAGGGATTGTGCTTGAATATAATTCTGCAATCCACAGTATATTCCTGATAGTACCACTAACGTCAGCTTTCCTGCAGCAAGAGCAGGAACAGGACTTTTATTCCCAGACAACATGCTTTCCATAGGGTCAGGAGAGAGAAGCCAGTCCAGGCCACAAGCCACCCTGTTTCTCCCAAGGAATTTGGGTGTGGCAGTGGGAGCGCAGGGTAACCGAGTGGGGGGTAGATCCAAGGTAAGTGTCAAGCCCAAAAGGTGGGGGCACTCCTGGGAAATGGGTCCTGTTGGCACCCCAAGGGGTTTTACCTTGGAGGAGAGACGGGAATGGAGTGTTTCCTCAACAAGCTGTGAATCCATCTGGCAGGGAACGGGAAAAGAGCTTGGCCCATAGATGTGGGTTGGAGGAACTGAGGCAGGGCTGGAGGAGCGGTCGGTGCTGCAGCAATGACAGCCGAAGCTTTCTTCCCCCAGGAGAAAAATCACCAACATTCCTTGAACGCCACACATCGTGCTGATACAATTCCCTTCCTTCAATCACACGCCATGCCAAGGTAAGCACCCAGGAAATGCACTTTGGAATGATCCAGAAAAATGCACCTCCGTTCCCCCTCAGAACACAGCAGGTTTCCTATAGGGAATTCTTAAAAAAACACTTGGTGGAACATTCCATACAATGGGTTGTTCCTTCCCAAGGTGGTTATGAACAAGTTGATTCCATAGCTGTTCCAGCCCCAGGCAGTGCTTGGGATGGCGAGTGGAGAACCTGTGGCCTTGGATAGACCCTGGCTGCAGCACTGAGGACTGGTTTGGGAACCAGAGCAGCAGAAAGATGTGGAGCTACTGGGAGGAGTCCAGAGGGCTGTTGCCAAGGGGGAATTATCAATTTTTCCATATCTGTGGTGGAAAAGAGAGTAAATAATAATCTTAAATTGCAGCAAGTAATAATTGCTCAGAGTCCAGTCCCTTGGGGCCAGCTTGGGCCTCCCAGCAACAGGAGTGGGGTCTGGACCAAGGCACGTTCATTCTTCTGAAACATCCAGGATGTGTCTGTGCTTACAGGTGTTAGACAGGGGCTGAAATTGATCCCAGTGGCGATACCCGGATCATTTCAATGGCAGTCAAGGGGTGAAGCACCAGGATGTCCCATCCCTGGAAGTATCTAAGGCCAGGGTGGATGGGTCTTGGAGCAACCTGGTCTAGTGGAAGGTGTCCCTGCCCATGGCAGGGCATGGAACTGGATGAGCTGTAAAGGTCCCTTCCAACCCACAGCATTTTGGGATTCTGTGAGGCACAAGTGCTGTACACATGGAGCTCCTTGGTCACGTGGTCAGTGAGATGGGTGGTTTTGCCGGCTGCTGTGAGCAGTGTTCAGACCAACTCATTCAGATTATCTCTGTGTGGGCCTTACCTTAAATCAGCAGTGTATTCCCAAAGCCTGGCATTTGCCCTGCACTGACCTTGTCTGTCTTCTTCTTCACAGCCCTCCAAGAACTCCAGTAAAAGTTGTGCCTCAAATTAGAATAGAACTTGAGCCTGAAGACAATGGTTATTTCTGGAGGAGCAAGGGAACAGAAACTGCTTTGTAATTTGTCTGTCTGTCCAATCTTTTACAAATTTGTTTTGTCACTAGCCAAATGTTAAGAAGCTCCCTGCTCCCACCGGCAAAGGTAATTGAGCCACCCCGCTGGCCTTCCCTGCCCGTACCCCCAGGTCTCTCCAGGCCCCCACGCTGCCCAGGACTCGGATTTGCTTCTCCTTGGCTCCGAAGTGCAGCGCGGGCAGGGGTGTTCAGGATGTCCCGTTGGACCTGTGGGAACGCCAGAGGCACTGGCTGTTGTGAACTGGTGTTTGTCTGGCAGAACAGAGCTGACCTCCAGGCTAATTCCATGTCTGCTCCCACTGCTCGCAGATGCTGGAATGTGCTGCTAACCCTCACACGCTCTCACCTGTAGATAAAAGAGAAGGTACTTCACTCCCAGCACAGACAGACCATTGCCATCGCTGTAGCATGTTTGGAAATGTCCCTTTCCTATGCAATTTTTTTTTAAAGAAACACTTTAATGGACTTAATCCGTCAGGTACATGGAAGAGTGTTATTTTCCTAGATTATTTTGTTTAAATTATGGGGGCCTAACCTACGACTTCTTTTTTTTTTTTGACAATTTTTTTAACCTTTTTTTAATTACTGTAAAGAGAAATGAATTTTTTTCCTGCAGCAGGAAACATATAGTTATGAGTAGTTCTACCTCTTATTTCTAGATGCCAGGCTTTCTGTAAAAAATGTATTGTACCATATATAATGTGATTTTTACAAAAAACAAACCCATGACACCACACCGCAATCTCCAGGATGTGGTGTAGGGCTGTATCGGTTCAGTTAACACCTTCTGCTCCGAAGCATCTGTTTTTATTAGGGTTATGTTGATTTTTCGGAGTTTTTTTATGAGTAACCTCTGCTGTTAAGGAGATGGGATGTAACTTAAATCTCTTGTGATCTCAGAAGAGTCTTAAATGGGTTGTTGGTCCAACGCTGCAGACAGATGCTGGTTGTATCCCTGGTTGTTGATTTCTGATGCGTGGGATCACTCCATGATTTCCTTGGAACACCAGTGTGTGTGTGCGTGCAGTGAGAAAACCCAAGGTGTGCCTCAGGCATAGCAGAGGAGGAAGAAGATGAAGGTGGCCTGCTGGGATGTTCATCCCGACACTCGGATTCACAAACATCCGCATCCTCCTGCATTCCACACCAACTACAGAATTTACCCGAAATCTTGGCCACTCAGCCCCAGACCTGGCGATGTAGCAAGACCAAGCAGGCCACGCATGGGCATCCCAGGATTTTGGGGTGGAACTAAGTGAGTGAACGTGACCTCAGGAGACAGGATTTTCTCTCCCTAGCATGTTTATACTTGTGTGTGCATCTAAACATGCATTTGGGAAACTGGGCTTCACCAGGATATGAGGGAACACACTAAAAGCTTCATCCAAAAATGAAAAATAAAACAAGAAGAAAAAGTACCCCAGCTCTCCAGGCAAATTCCCCAGTGGAGATAATCCCATCACAGAGGATGGGCATGTGCTGCCACTTGGTCCTTGCGAAACCAAAGTCTGGGTTGGTGAAGTCAAGAGGATTTTCTGATGGTGCTGAGACCTTAAATGCCAAATTTTAGCATCTGCTCCCACATAGGAGCCATCACCTCCGTACAGCCCCCTGCTTGCTCTCGAGGTGTCTCCCCTTCCATTTCCATGAAATCTGTGTTGGGTATCCCAGGAGCCCAGCTGAGACCTGCTCCAAAAGTGCTGGGGAGACTTGGGAAAGGATGAAGAGCAGCAGCTCTGGGATCCCTTCTGCTGCCGGAGGACAGGTAACTCGGGAAGTGTGATGCCAGCTTTAGCCAATGCTCTCCATCCCTTGGTGAACACCAGTCCTGGCTCCCAGTGGGGACACAGACTCAGGCCTTGCCTGTGGAGTACACAGGAGCTGCTTGGGTCCTGCCCACACCGTGGATGTGTAGCAATCCCAGAGGAAAGGTGCAATCAGGGGGATTGCAGAGGCTCTTCTGGTTGGTTCGAGGGGCACAGCTTCCATCTGCTGGTGCCTGGTGGCCTGTTTCCCAAAAATGAGGTCTTTGCTTCCAAACTGCATGAAATGCACTTGAAGCATCCTGACTGCTGATCTTGATCTTTCTCTCTTTGTGTTGTGGTTTTTTGTGTGATCACAAGGGAGCGGTTGTGCTGAGTGCAGCGCTGCCGACAGGACATAGGGTTCTGCAGTTTTCCATGAATAACAGCCACCTCTGGTAGCAGGGAGGAGCCTGCAGCACAGCAAGGAAAGGTTCTCTGCACACACTATGCCTTCGAAAATAACTAAGAGGTCCTTTCAACCCAAATTAGGTATTTTGTCAGAAAAGCCTGGGTGGGCACTTCAGAGAATAGGTGTGGAAACTGACCCAAAGCCCTCCAAGATCAGAGGCAGTGGTGAAAAATGACCTTGCCCCAGAAAATCCAGGGTCCCAGCTCGCAGTGGGACCTGCGATGGCCACCAGGCACAGCCAGCTTTGTCCCAGCCCTGGGAGAACCGTGGCCACTGGCCTGCGCTGCTCCCTCCCTTGGGCTGATACACCTTTGTATCTGTATTTGAATCAAGTCGCACTTTCAGATACTTTTATTATTGTTTTTAATTCTCCTAAGTCCATGTTTGCGTTGGAGGAGAGAATGAGAACTTAGGATGAAATGAAGTGGATCAGGATGGTGGAGTTAAAAGGAAAAAAGCAGAAAACATTTCAAATATATCAAAATGATTTTTTTTTCCAGTAATATAAAACATGAAATTCCTTATAACATTATAGTATTTTACAGTTTTATGAAGCTTTCTATTGTGACTTTTATGGAATCAAAAAGATGAAGATGATGAGATATTTTAGCATTTATATTTTTCAAAATTAAATGTATACTGAAAATAAAGTAACTTTATGCATTTATGGGGGAGTTGGTGTCTGTCTTCCCTCATTATGTGCTGAGTCTTGTCTGACTTGAGATCCCAGAATCAGTGTGGTGATACAAGAGGCTCCTCCACACCGTGGTGTTGGACCCACTGAAGCATGTTCTGGGATACCTGGGGGAGTGGTTGGATCCAGAGGATGGACAGAAGGTCCGGGGGTGGCACAGCATCTCTCTGTTCAACTCTGTTGCCTGTGCACAGCAAGGGTGAGGCTAGTCTGCCTGGGCTTCTCCACGAAACCTCTGGTTTCTGGGCTGAAACTTGCCAAGATTAAATTTGCTTTCTGAACTTGTTCCTGGGTCAGGAATAACCACTGGTGAGGACTTAGGGGAACTTAGCAACCAACGGAGCGCTTCTGGCTCCACCAGTGTTAGGAGCACACGTACCTATGTGTCCACTGGACCCCCACCAGCCACTCGCTTCTGGGTCCCGTCCCTGCAGGCAGGATCCCAGCTTGCACATCTCTCCCAGCTCTGAGCTCACCTGGAAAAGGGGGTCCTGCCCAGAGGGCAGCTGGTGGAGGTGAAGGCAATGTGGGTGAGTGCCAGGCTGCGGGCTCCTTTTGGCATCTTCGTGCAGCCCCTGAGAGTGGTACCCCTGAGGGAACTGAAGATTATCCCCTTCATAACCAAACTATATAAGCAAGGGGAGAAGGAAGGGTAAGAAACTGATTGGGATCAATCCTAGGGGTCTTTTCCAATCGAAGTGATTCTATTCTGTGATTGTAATCTGGCCAAGAAGGGGTACGGCTCACCTGGTGGTATATAGAGCCACCTCCTGGCCACGCAGGATACCGCTGGGAGCTTTGGAGCAGCTACCATGGGCAGAGTTCTCACTCGGCTTTCTGGGAAGCGAGGATTCGATGAGTCCAGTGGTCTCACTGGTCTCATCTCTTTCAGGGGCAAGCATTGGGCATGGGAAAAATGCAGGAGATGGAAACCATGGAGAAGGTCCTGGTGTAGGCCCAGAGCGGCTCCTCCCGCCCCCGGCG